>JACVVK020000165.1:0-62500 GCA_018292915.2 Batillaria attramentaria
CAAAACTGGGGGCAACGAAAAACAACAACAACAACAACAACAACAAACAACAAATTCACGGGAATCGAACCGGCTCACCACCCGAGCATTGAAAGTCCTACGTTCTACCGCTCCAAGAGAGAGAGAGAGAGAGAGAGAGAGCTAAAAATAGTTGTCTCTCATCCTTTGAAACTGATAATCTTTTAATGATCATTTACAGGAAAAGTGTTGTCCACCCACCTGGCAACCAGTCTCTCATAGATATCGTTTGTCATGTCTGTGTCCTGGCCCTGGTCCGTCACACTTCGTTCCCACCACTCGGAACTGTCGGCACAAAGACAGCGGGCCACAGCGGCAGCGGTATCTGTTGCTCCCACACATTGACAGAGGTCCTGGAACACACACACACACACACACACACACACACACACACACACCGTCAGAGAAAGAGAGAGAAGGTGGGCGGGTGTATGGGTGTAACGCGTACAACGAGAAAAACAGTTTTAGGAGAAATATATCCAAAGTCAAAGTTTAGTTTGAACAGCAAACATCTTGTGTCACGTGTAGTGTGGTTGTTACCTGCTTGTAGATGAAACCATGAAACTGACCGTAGAATCCGATCCCAGTCACCTTACTTGATAAATCACACACCAAAACAAGAAACTGCCAAAACCAGACGACATTCGGCTCAAACTCTCGATGTCCGTTTATACGTCACAACTAACGTCATTAACGTGAAATCTGCGTCATCGCATTTAAGTGCATGGCGTAATATTTCCCTCGCTGGCTGCAAAATCCCGACTGATACCGAACAAGGCTCTATGTTATATAGCATAGTGGATCTAGCGTGTGGGCGGGTGTATGGGTGGAACCTGTACAGTGCGCATCATCTAGTGTGAAACTACAATTAAAACAAAAACTGTTCGGGTTTTTTGCCAACGCTTGGGAATACAGCCTTGATTAGTAAAGAACTGAAGCATGTCTTAATGAGAACAAACTGGCATTTATTTCCGGTGACATCTTAAGGGTGAAAGAACTAAACGAGGTTTTCAGAAGCAAGGCTAAGTTAGCCAAGTTAGAATGCAAAGACAACTTCAGGTGAAGGGTGGGTGTTCGGGAGTTTAACGTCCTTTTCTACCACGTACGGGTGATATCAAGGACGGGGCAACGAGAAAAAGGCCTGGCAGTACATTAAAGCTGTGACCCGGATGGTATCTGCGGCAAAACACTGAAGCTGTACGTGTGCCGATCAGCTGAGTGACGTTTTTCATCGCCTGTTTCAGTTCTCGCTTGACACGTGCTCTGTGCCCCGTTTAAACACTACATTTTTTATATTCTTTATTCAATTTCAGTCTCAGAAATCATAGTGATTAGGAGGCACAAAGTCTGTAAATACTCAGCAGCCACACCTCTTCAACCCTGCCCCCATTCCAAATCGCGATGATTTTCACTCACGTCGCACACTTCCTCCGCCTATTACACCATCGGCTCCCACTTTCCTCCTAATAAATACTATATTTTCCGATTCTATATTCAATTTCAGTGTTAAAAATCATAGTGATTAGGAGACACAAAGTCTGTAAATACTCAGCAGCCACACCTTTTTAATCCTGCCCCCCTTCCAAACGCTACGTTGTTCACTCCCATTCCACACAATTTCTCGGCCTATTACACCATCGGCTCCCGGCTTCCCCATAATAAACACTATAGTGTTTGCTTCTTTATTCAATTTCAGTCTCAGAAATCATAGTGATTAGGTGGCACAAAGCTGTAAATACTCAGCAGCCACACCTCTTCAAGCTAGCCCCCAGTCCATATCGCGACGTTTTTCACTCACGTCGCACACTTCCTCGGCCTTTAACACCATCGGTTCTCGGTTTCCCCATATATATATATATATATATATATATATATATATATATATATATATATATATATATATATATATATATATATATATATATCGATTCCTTGTTTATTTCAAGTCTCAGAAATCATAGTGATTAGGAGGCACAAAGTCTGTAAATACTCAGCAGCCACACCTCTTCAACTCTGTCCCTATTCTATATATCGGGGTTAGGGTGAAAAAAGTGTGGGTGCTGTCTATTTACATGTTTCTGCCTCCTAATCACTATGACTTCTGCGACTCAAGATCAATAAGGAATCGAAAAATATAATATTTATTACTGCTTAACCTGCAGCCGATGGTGTAATAGGCCGAGGAAGTGTGCGACGTGAGTGAAAAACGTCGTGATTTGGACTGGGGGCAAGGTTAAACAGGTGTGGCTGCTGAGTATTTACTTTGTGCCTCCTAGTCAGTATAAGTTTTTTTGCCTGAAATTGAATAAAGAATCGAAAAATGTAGTGTTTATTAAGGGGAAAAAGGGAGCCGATAGTGTAATAGGCTGAGGAATTGCGGAACATGAGTGAAAAGCGTCGCGATTTGTAATGGGGGCAGGGTTGAAGAGGTGTGGCTGCTGAGTATTTACAGGCTTTGTGCCTTTTAATCACTATGACTTCTGAGAGTGACATTGAATAAAGAATCGAAAAATGTAGTATTTATTTGGGGGAAACCGGGAGCCCGCCGCGGTGATGGTGTAATAGGCCGACGAAGTGTTCGACGTGACTGAAAAACGTCGCGATTTGAAATAAGGGCAGGGTTGAAGAGGTGTGGCTGCTGAGTATTTACAGCTTTTGTGCCTGGTCACTTTTTTATGGCCTCCTCGGACCTCGGGATACCTTTTTCTGTCTTTCCGCGCTAATTACACGTGTCCATGCGAATTGCGAATATCCTCAGGTGCCAATATCCTCAGGCTGCTCAGTTACTGGCTGCTGAGGGTAGCCGATCGAATGTAGAAGTCAGTATGACAACAGGTTCCTTGTGAAATTCTCGGATGACACTGCATTAGTTTCTCTCTTGTTCGGATCTGAACAAACCCACGGTCCTGCACTGGATGAGTTTGTTGAGTGGTGTGACGACTCTTTCTTGGAGTTAAATGTTATGAAAACTAAAGAGATGGTTTTTGATTTAAAAGAGATGGTTTTTGAGTTAAATGTTATGAAAACTAAAGAGATGGTTTTTGATTTAAAAGAGATGGTTTTTGAGTTAAATGTTATGAAAACTAAAGAGATGGTTTTTGATTTAAAAGAGATGGTTTTTGAAGGAGACTGTCATACCTAATCAGGCAGTAGAGGTAGTTGAAGAGTACAAGTATCAGGGACTAGTCACTGATGACAAACTAAGATAGGATGCCAACACAGAAGCCATAGTAAAGAAAGGTCAGCAGAGATTATATTTTCTGAGAAAACTCAACTACTTCTCTGTGGATACGAAGTTCTTGGCACTATTTTATAAGTCTTTCATGGAAAGCATTCTCACCTTCTCTTTTATTTGTTGGTTTGGCTCCCTTAGTGTTAAAAATAAAAACTCCCTGCAGAAAATTGTCAGTATCAGTTCAAAAGTGATTGGTCAGCCACAGAGAAACCTTCAGCCTTTTTTTTTTTTTTTTTTGAGCAGCAGGTCATCAGGAAGGCCAGTTCCATCTTAGGCATTCATGCACACATCCTGTATAGATATAAGAGAGAGTTTGAACGTTGAGTGTATAGAGAGTTTGAACGTTTGCCTTCTGGTCGAAGATTCAGAGTCCATTTCTGTAAAACTAAACGTGGAAAGTTTTCTTTTATTCCAACTGCAATATCCCTTCTCAATGAGAAGCACTGACTGCCATAATTATTGTGATGTATTTTTAATTAATACGCTGCTGTTTCCGCTTGTGATACTTTCTGTGATGCATTGTGATACTTATCTGTGATGCATTGTGATACTTATCTGTGATGCATTGTGATACTTATCTGTGATGCATTGTGATACTTTCTGTGATGCATTGTGAATACTTATCTGTGATGCATTGTGATACTTATCTGTGATGCATTGTGATACTTATCTGTGATGCGTTGTGTTATCTGTGATGCATTGTGATACTTATCTGTGATGCATTGTGATACTTATCTGTGATGCGTTGTGTTATCTGTGATGCATTGTGATACTTATCTGTGATGCATTGTGATACTTATCTGTGATGCGTTGTGATACTTATCTGTGATGCATTGCGATACTTATCTGTGATGCATTGTGATACTTTCTGTGATGCATTGTGATACTTATCTGTGATGCATTGTGATACTTATCTGTGATGCATTGTGTTACTTACTGTGATGCATTGTGATACTTATCTGTGATGCATTGTGATACTTATCTGTGATGCATTGTGATACTTATCTGTGATGCATTGTGATACTTATCTGTGATGCGTTGTGATACTTATCTGTGATGCATTGTGATACTTATCTGTGATGCGTTGTGATACTTATCTGTGATGCATTGTGATACTTATCTGTGATGCGTTGTGATACTTTCTGTGATGCATTGTGAATACTTATCTGTGATGCATTGTGAATACTTATCTGTGATGCATTGTGACACTTATCTGTGGTGCATTGTGATACTTATCTGTGATGCATTGTGATACTTATCTGTGATGCATTGTGAATACTTATCTGTGATGCATTGTGATACTTATCTGTGATGCATTGTGATACTTATCTGTGATGCATTGTGAATACTTATCTGTGATGCATTGTGATACTTATCTGTGATGCATTGTGATACTTATCTGTGATGCATTGTGATACTTATCTGTGATGCGTTGTATTGCTTCATGCCTACAATTCTCCGGTTTAGTTACCAAGTGCAGGATGTGCAGGATGTACCAAGTGTGTGTGTGTGTGTGTGTGTGTGTGTGTGTGTGTGTGTGTGTGTGTGTGTGTGTGTGTGTGTGTGTGTGTGTGTGTGTGTGTGTGTGTGTGTGTGTGTGTGTGTGTGTGTGTGTGAGGGGACTCGACTCGACTCGACTCGAATTTTATTGATGAGGCCAGAGGCCCATATCATGTGTGTGAGGGGAGAGAGAGAGAGAGAGCACAATTAAACATATATGAGTTTAGTATAGCTTCATGCTTATAATTCTCCGGTTTAGTCACAAGTGCGGGATGTGCGGGATGTGTGTGTGTGTGTGTGTGTGTGTGTGTGTGTGTGTGTGTGTGTGTATGTGCGTGCATGCGTGCGTGTGTGTGTGTGTGTGTGTGTGTGTGTGTGTGAGGGGGCAGGGAGAGAGGGGGGGAGATAGAGAGAAAGAGCACAATTAAATATATATATTTATATATGAGTTTAGTGATCTTAACCTATTTTGTGTGTCTTATGCTCGCCCGCATGAATTGCCCTACGGGGATGAATAAAGTATTTTGACTTGACTTTTCTACTCAGGAGTCTGAAAACTTTTGATGTCAGTTAGTCCACGTGTCCTTCAACTTGTTTACAGAAGCCTTGTTAAAAGCATTCTGTCCTTTAACATCACAGCTTGGTTTAGTCTTTTGTCCGTGAAGCAGAGAAGGGCAGTGACCACTGCTAGTAAACTGATCGGCCAAAATCAAACTAGAGAGGCAGAAGCCTCCATGGCTCCCTTGTGACACAGGTCAAGGTCATTCACAAAAGTATGTTTGTAGAGCTCTTATCACTATCCAGTATCATGCTAAGTGATGTGTCTGGCGCTCTGAGTTCCTGGCAACATTACAATTTTCCCCGAAACAGTTTGTACAGCCTTGACCTTTGGTCAAAAGTCATTCAAAAGAGATCTCATCAATGTCTATCATCATGCCAAGTTTGATGCCTCTAGCATTTGTAGTTCCTCCGAAAACAGTAATGTTAAAATTCACAACAGACAGCTTTAATGACCTTGACCTTCAGTCAAGGTCAATCAGAAAGGTAGGTCTCATTGCTGTCTATCACCACGCCTCATTTGGTGCCTCTACTGTTTGTTGTTTTGGAGAAAATGCTTGCATGACCTTGACCTTGACTAAAAGTCACTGAACACAGGTATGTCTGTAAAGGTGCTGCCAATGTCAATCATCGCACATAGTTTGATGCTTCTGATTCTTCTAGATACTGATAAAATGCAAATGTAAAGTTTCCGAACAGACTGTTTCAATGACCTTGACCTTCAGTCAAGGTCATTTAAGATGGTATGTGTGCATAGGTTTTATCACTGTTTATCAGCATGCCAGGTTTGGCACCTCTGCTGTTCATTGTTTCTGAGAAAATGCCAATGTTAAGGTTTCACAAAACTATCTTGTACGGCCTTGACCTTGACAGAAGGTCACTGACTACATGTATATCTGTAAAGTTCTTATCAATGTCTATCATCATGCAAAGTTTAAAACCTCTGGCATTTGTAGATTACGAGAAAATGCCAATGTAAAATTTTCAAACACAGAGCTTTAGTGACCTTGACCTTGGGTCAAGGTCATTCAAAATGATATGTTTTGAAAGGTCTTGTGCTAGTCTATCAGCATGCCAAGTTTGGTGCCTCTACTGTTTGTAGATTCTGAGAAAATGACAACGTTAAAGTTTTCTGGACACACACACACACACACACACACACACACACACACACACACACACACGCACACACAGACAGACAGACAGACAGACGACGGAGGGTTAATACATAGACTCCCATTGTTTCACAAGGGAGCCAAAAACAGCTGTCATCTTTGTATGATTCTGCCCTTGTCAGAAAAGCAGATCAGTTATACACCTGCGACATCGCGGATCTCATTTTCACACTAGATCTATTCGCATTCAGTTGAGTGACTGTAATACAGGTGTGTTAGTTTATTCACACATCCTGACTTGTGACAAATGTCGGTGTTGTTCCACGTCCCCTACGATTATTACTGGCCACGAGACAGCCACTTGTTGCTGGCATGACGAGAAACACCTCACCTACACACAGCTATGTCAAAATGCCGGCACGGTACATTGTGAATAAGGAGAACACAGAATTTCTTTACTTGGTTCTTGTTTCTCTGACTAAAACCGTGTGATGAAGAACATAGATATTTCCGTGACGACCAACATAAAGGTTAGACCCGTTACAAACAACACCACCAGCACCCCAAAGTCACACCCTCCCCTCCCCCCAAAACAACAACAACAACAACAACAACACACACACACACATTTGCGATTTTTTATTCAAAGCTTTGGATACCACAGACAAAACATCAGAAAGCAAAACAGGGGTTTGAACCTTAGGCACTGACTGCTGATACACGCGTGGACAACTACACCATCAAGCACCCCACCAGAAAAAAACACTGAATGATGTTGCGTGGTAACCACACGCCTAATATATTGGTGGACGCGTGTAAACAAGTTACAGTTTTGTTCTGAGTGTTTCTCTCTCTCTCTCTCTGTATTTTTATGTGTGTCCACAAGAATAATGAGAGGCAGAAATAAAATAACGCCTACACGCACAATGTCGGTCAGTGCTATAGCTGGTGTTGTTTTCAGTCCCTTCAGTACTACAATTTTGGAGTGATAGCGGGCTGACCACACGTAACCTCACACCTGTGCAGACTGGGGAGGGTAAAGGTATAAAAGTTCCAGTAAAATTAGTATAAAGAGACAGTCGACCGTTTTTGTGTGGATATGTTTCTGTGCCGCCAGTGTTCTCCTCTTCGCGCCGTCAGTGACTTTGTTTCAGTTCAGATGGATTAGGGAAAAGTTTGGGTTAGTATTTTATTTTGGAAAGAACTGTTTGATAAAAGTTTTTTACTGGTTAATTTGTCTTTTAGACAAGGGGTGAAATGCTTTGTGTTTGCAACAGTTGTTTTTTGTTTTGTTTTTTGTTGGGGGCGGCAGATTTGTATTTGTTGTATAGTTTGTTGGTTTATCAGTCCGTCTGTTCGTCTGTGTTGTTTTGTATTTCTATTGTACGCTGTTCCGTCTCAGTTTTCTTTGCTGTTTTATATTCGCCTGATTTTGTCTTCGAACCGGATTAGTCCGTTTGGCCCCGTGCTTCCAAATTCCAGAGATTCGGAAATATTGTCTACTTCTCTGTATTTCTGCTTTTCTTTTAATACTAAGAGCAGAAACTTCAGACTCCTCTTTGTCATGGTGTGCATGTCAGCCTGCAGTGTGTATGAAAGGGAGTGCTGCATGTTTTCGTTCTTTGTTGCGTGTGCACGGGAGCGAGTCTTAGTGTGTGTGTGTGTGTGTGTGTGTGTGTGTGTGTGTGTGTGTGTGTGTGTGTGTGTGTGTGTGTGTGTGTGTGTGTGTGTGTGTGTGTGTGTGTGTGTGTGTTTTGCGTCGCTCAGCGGCCTGTAGAATGCGCTAACACTAACTCCGCACACATTCTTTACTCAGACAATTTCTAAATCAAAATGTAGTGTCAGAAGATACAACAACCACTTCGGCCGCGCCTCCGGCACTACAGGTGTACTCAGGGGAACCCTGGGCTCGTTTTGGCGAGAGGGGGAGGGGGGGGGGGGGAGGGGACGGGAATATCGGAGTTTAACGTCCTTTTCCATGACGTATGGCCAAATAGGGAGAGCAGAAAACACACTTTAGAGTTAATTCTCACGTCGCGATCGAAATTGGTGGCTGTACTCAAGGGAATCCCGGCAACATTATTGTGGGAAAAATCTGGGAAATCGAAGTTTAACGTCCTTTTCCACCATGTATCAACAAACAGGGAAACAAGAAAACACTTACAAGACAGATCACATCATTAGCCCTGACTGTACTCTGAGGGACCCCCCAAAAATCTGGTGGAAAAAAAAACTCGAGAAAAAAGGTGTATGCTATATCCAGTAGTCACAGCGCACTTACTGTATGTGTGTCCTATCACATCAAGAACAGTTAGAGTTGGCGCTGTTACAAGAGCCTCGTCGATGACAGAAACTGACAGTGATTAGCAAAATGTTTATTACCACCGTTCTGTGTTAATCATGAGACGACTGGTAAGATCGCGGGGAGCCGGGGTGGCCGAATGGTAGAGCGTTGGACTCTCAATGCTCGGGTCGTGAGTTCAAATCCCGCCGGCTGGGGCCAAATATTTGTGCTGGCCTTTTTTCTCGTTGCCCCGTCTTTGATATCACCCTTATGTGGTGGATAAGGACATTAAACCCCCACCCACCCACTTACCTTGGTAAGATCGCATTGCCTAGTTCACAGTGAGAGGGTAAAACTGTCAGACTACACTAACCCTATATATTATGTTATATATAAGTTATGTCCCATTTGTTTGTGTCCTGAGGAAGGCGAAAGCCGAAACGTTGACCTGTGCCGTCCTTTGTGAAAGTTAAGTGGTTTCTGTCCCCTTTATGTCGCTTTTATTTGCTTAACTTGTAACCACTTCGCAGTCATTACCGTTTAATTTTCTACACTAACCCTACTTCATAACGAGAGGGTAAACCTGTCAGACGACACACGAACCCTGGTTCACAGCGAGAGGGCACACCGGTCCGACTAGACACGAACGCTAGTTCATAACGAGAGAGGGCAAACCTGTCAGACTAGACACGAACCCTAGTTCATAGCGAGAGAGGGCCAACCTGTCAGACTACACGAACCCTAGCTCACAGAGAGAGAGAGGGCCAACCTGTCAGACTACACGAACCCTAGCTCACAGCGAGAGAGGGCCAACCTGTCCGACTAGACACGAACCCTAGCTCACAGCGAGAGAGGGCCAACCTGTCAGACTAGACACGAACCCTAGCTCACAGCGAGAGAGGGCCAACCTGTCAGACTACACGAACCCTAGCTCACAGCGAGAGGGTAGATCTTTGGTAAAACTGTCAGACTATACTAGCCCTAGTTCATAACGAGAGGGTAAACCCGTCAGACTATACTAACCCTAGTTCATAACGAGAGGGTAAAACTGTCAGACTATACTAACCCTAGTTCATAACGAGAGGGTAAAACTGTCAGACTACACTAACCCTAGTTCATAACGAGAGGGTAAAACTGTCAGACTATACTAACCCTAGTTCATAACGAGAGGGTAAAACTGTCAGACTATACTAACCCTAGTTCATAACGAGAGGGTAAAACTGTCAGACTATACTAACCCTAGTTCATAACGAGAGGGTAAAACTGTCAGACTATACTAACCCTAGTTCATAACGAGAGGGTAAAACTGTCAGGCTATACTAACCCTAGTTCACAACGAGAGGGTAAAACTGTCAGACTACACTAACCCTAGTTCATAACGAGAGGGTAAAACTGTCAGACTATACGAACCCTAGTTCATAACGAGAGGGTAAAACTGTCAGACTATACTAACCCTAGTTCACAACGAGAGGGTAAAACTGTCAGACTACACTAACCCTAGTTCACAACGAGAGGGTAAAACTGTCAGACTATACTAACCCTAGTTCACAACGAGAGGGTAAACCTGTCAGACTATACTAACCCTAGTTCATAACGAGAGGGTAAAACTGTCAGACTACACTAACCCTAGTTCACAACGAGAGGGTAAAACTGTCAGACTACACAAACCCTAGTAGACAACTATACGTCAGCTCAGGTTGTTAGCAGAGTAACTCTACTTAACTGGAATATCGAAGGCTTGATTCCAAAACTTGAACTGCCAGAATTCGTAAGTTTCATTAGTACTTTTGATTTTGTTCACCGAAACATTCATTCAGTTTCCATTTTCTGTAGACGTATTTAGCGATTACAATATTTTCACAGCAAGAGCAAGAAAACTGTCTCATTATGGCCGTGCGTCTGGCGGAGTGATTTCTTTAGTACATAAACGCTTTGCTGCAGCGTGGAACAGACAGCAACTGA
The DNA here is from genome assembly GCA_018292915.2 of Batillaria attramentaria. NCBI lineage: Eukaryota > Metazoa > Mollusca > Gastropoda > Batillariidae > Batillaria > Batillaria attramentaria. The sequence continues at coordinate 10,673 of JACVVK020000165.1, forward strand.
TTTTGACAATACGCTTGTCTTCAAAGTGGCAAAACATGTTGTTGTTTTTTTTCTACCGATAAGGACATTCTGTTACTACATACATATATTCCACCCAGTGACTCTAGTTATTACAACAATGATCACGATTTGGGTTTTGGTCCAGAACAACAGGACGATTGTGTTTCACATGTACTTAAGGCTTAATATGATGATGTTTACCTGTTAGTTTGCGGTGACTTCAACGCACGCACGAAATGTCTGAATAGTTATTTTGACATAAGAGATGCACTCGATCCGTCTGCCAGATGTGACATGTTCAAGCGTGTATCGGACGAAAACAGTGTAATATTTTTGGCTACCAACGTGTTGATTTTTGTAATATGTATGACTGTCTTATTTTGAATGGGTTGTCAAAATCCGAAACGGAGGTGTTTGACTCTAGTTACACTTTCGTGTCGCCGACATCATAGCGGGGTCTGTGTCTAAACTGCAGTCAAAATACCCCAACGTGCCCGTGATCATGGGGAGCCGGGATAGCCGAATGGTAGTCGGCGTTGGACTCTCAATGCTCGGGTCGTGAGTTCGATTCCCGGCTGGGGCCAAATATTTGTGCAGGCCCTTTTCTCGTTGACCCGTCTTTGATATCACCAACACGTGGTGGAAAAGGACGTTAAACACCTAAAAACCCGACCGCCCGTGATCATAGTGGGTGACTTTAACACGCGCACCCTGGGCAGTGTGTTACCGTCCTTTCATCAGCACGTGACCTGCCCCACCCGTCACAACAAAACTATCGACCTCTGCTAGCGCAAAAGGGGTTGGTGCCTTCACGGTTCACAGTCTCCCACCCCTTTTGCGAGGGAGTCGTAATATTGTACACCTTTTGTTTTTTTGTTGTTTTTTTGTTTTTTTGCTGCCCCAACTCTTTGCCAGTTCCAGTGATGTTCCTCCCAGGTAATAGGTGGAATCCACGGAGGGCTCGAAAGCTGGGGCAATTTTTATTATGCATGATGATGGAGATGAGGATGATGGTAAGATGATGCTATGGAGGTCCGTGTGGTTTGGGACTGCGGGACAGGGCCGCATTCCACGCTTCCTGTCATAAATATCCCGGCATTAACCAGGCCCGGGAACTACGGCACCTGCGGTGCCGGCCGTGTAATCACCCACATCATACGACGTGTCATACTAAGGGAAGCACCCCCAAAGTCGCACCCGTGAAGTGGGTGAAGCTCGGCTGTGTGGCAACAGCCTCCCCACTGGGCCCATAACACACCCGCTCTGGGCAGGAGCCGACGTAGGTAGGAAAAATCCCACTTGCCTTGGCTGGGACTCGAACCCGGGTCTCCCGGTCCATGGTCCAAAGTGCTAACCACTACACTACGGGGGCCGGTATATTGTACACCTCTTGCCCAAATACCGCCAGAAACTTAAAACTGTGAAACCTACTACAAAGCAGGTTAAGGCGTGGTCAGAAGAGACAATGGAGCAACTCAAAGGTTGTGTTGCATGCACCAGTTGGGATGTTGTCGTAGAGGGTTCCACGGACATTGACGAGCGTTCTGACTGAGTACATTACGTTCTGTGAAGACATGAAAGTCCGGAGAAAACAGTTACCCTGTACCCGAATTCCCTCCCCTGGATCTCCAAAGATGTCAAGGAAGCCGTAGGAAACAGACGACAAGCGTTTCAGTCTCACGACAAACAGTCAGTCAAACAGGCAGACGCAGTTCTTACCCTGATTAGACACGGGCAAGGCAAAACAGAACTTTAGAGATCAAGTGGAGAGGCAGTACAGGACTATGAACCCACGCGATGCCTTCAGGAACCTGAAACTGATGGGTGGTCATCCTGATACAAATAAATGTGTTCGAACAGACGTTATCCAGACGTTATGCAGCTGAATAAGTTCTCACGTTTTGACGTGCATGACTTTTTCCCTGAGTGCAGAAAACTGTTGGCCACCATTCCCGCCCCCTCCCCTGGGGAGATCACTATCACCTGTGGAGACGTGGCGAAACAACTTAAAGGCACTAACGCGAGAAAGGCGGCTGGCCCAGACAACATCTCGGGCCGCTTGCACCGCTCTTGCGCGGAGGAACAGACCCCGCATTCCACCCGCTGTTTTAGACGTTAAACACCCACCCATCCCACCCACCCGCTGTTTCAGACGTTAAACACCCACCCATCCCCACCCACCCGCTGTTTCAGACGTTAAACACCCACCCACCCCCACCCACCCGCTGTTTCAGACGTTGAACACCCACCCACCCCCACCCAGTTTCAGACGTTAAACACCCATCCACCCCCACCCACCCGCTGGTTGAGGAGTCTGTGGAAAAATCCCGGACCTGTGGAAAACAAGTACGATCATCCCGGTGCCACTGACTGAAAAAAGCCGACTCCGACTGAACTCAGTCACGACAGACCGGTGGTCCTCACCCCACTTCTTCCCATGAAGTGTCTGGAGAGACTGGTCCTGAACAGGTTGCTGCCCCTCATTAAGGACAAACTTGATCCGCACCAGTTCGTGTATAGACCTGGGCGGAGTGTTGATGATGCAGTAGCCACCCTGCTTCACTTACTGACCAGTCACCTCGACAAACCTGGAACCTACTCTCGCCCGGGGTGCTATTTATAGACTACTCCAGTGCCTTCAATACCATCCAGAGCACAAAATGCTAGAGAAGCTCCTAGTCCTTCAGTTACCGCCTGTATTTATTCACTGGGTACACAGCTTCCTATAGGCCGTTCTGAACCGGGCGAACCACCAGTCCGGCGAACTGTGTATTGTATACGAACAGGGCGAGCGCGCACACATACGTAGTTCCAGAGGTTCGGCCTTAACCGACCGTTCATGATATGCATACGTCATCGCTCGAACAAGGCGGAAGTTGAGACAATCGTAAACAACCAAAATGGTCTGCCGCGCAGTCCTGTCCTTATACTGTTTATCTCGACAGTTCCATAAACACGGGAACTGTTCCCACTAGTCGACAAACAGCATAGTTTCCTCTTCGTTGAGGGAAATGTCAAGTGAGTCGATAGCCGCCATGCCGTCCGCCATTTTCCTCAACTTTGTACATGCGCACAACAGCTCTCCCCGAGCAACCAATCAGAGCGCAGGATCGGCCAAAGGATCGCGAGGGTTCCGACGACACGCTGTGCAGACCTCAAACCTAGTTCGGCGTACCTTTCGAACCAGGGTTTGCGAAGAAGTGTTCGGTCAGTTAAGAAACAACGTGCGCGAATCTAGTTCGCCGTACTCTTCGAACCTACTTCGCGAACCAGAAGTTCGCCCGGTTAAGAACGGCCTTAAGCGACCGGCCGCAGTGTGTCAAAGTGGGCAACAGTCTCTCCCCTCGCATCATTACAAACGCCGGCCGGCGGGCCCCAGGGTTGTGTCACGAGTCCACGAGATTCACTTGAGCTGTATAAGAACACAGTAGCTAATATTTCCCAGTAGTGCGAAGAAAACTTTCTTGAACTGAACATTCAAAAGACTAAGGAGATGATATTTGATTTCCGTTCCTACAGCAACCCTCATAGTGCTTTATCTGTCGACGGAGAAGCTGTAGAAGTTGTTGACACATTCAAGTAGCTCGGTGTCGCCCTTGACAGTAAGCTTACTTTTGGCCCCCATGTGGAAACAGTCAGGTGTTCAGAAAGTGCCAACAAAGGCTCGACACAGACGCAACGTCCGCTAACAAACAAAGCAGACAGAACTAAATCAGCATATCATCATGTTATGTCTAAGTCATAGTACGCCAGTCAAGTTGAAGTGTCTTCACATACAGAACTAAATCAGCATATTATCAGGTTATGTCTAAAAGTCATAGTTACGCCAGTCAAGTTGAAGTGTCTTCACATACAGAACTAAATCAGCATCTTATCAGGTTATGTCTAAAAGTCATAGTACGCCAGTCAAGTTTAAGTGTCTTCACACCTTTGTTTCCAGATTATTTTAGATCCGATCATGGCACTGACTGAACAGTATTTAGCTATGGCTTTAGTACGTTTAAAGGGTGTGCCTGCCAGACTCAGCCCACTCACAAATTTACTGTGTGTACCCCATGGGTAGCCAACAATCAGAACAAGCACCGTGCGTTCCAAGCCACGATCAGTGATTCTGTGGCAGAGTGGCAAGTATCTGTCAAACTTAGCCTGGTAGGACTCTTTGATAAAGGCATCGAAAGCCACGGCCACTTCGATTATGAAACAGTTTTTTTTAAATCGCGATTCATCAAGCAAAAGTCAGGTCTGTTGCGTGGGGCGCTAGGGCAAGGTAGTCACCTCGCTGGCTAAGGCAAGGGAAGCAAGTGCGTTAGGCAACGGTCCCTGGTGCGCCTAGCCGGAAGTTGGTAACTTAAAAAGAATCGAAATGGCGGCTTCCATGAGAGGAGTGAAGAGAAAGTTGTTATTATCCGAATTGCAAGACGACACAGACGTGATCGCTGCTATAAACTGTGTGCAGCAGTATTCGAAACAGGCATTCTTGATCGCTGAACAATTGAGCAGCAAGGAGGAATGCAACCCTGATGCTTGCGTGTGGAATTTCGTGGAGGAAGTGGTTCCACGCTACACGTGTTTCCAGTTTAAGGGGCATTTTCGAATGGACCCTGACGTGTTCGAGGTAAGGAGTTTTAACTGCTAAACTTCTGTTGTATAGATCACAATTTTCAATATCTTCAGATGATGTGTGCACATTATGGATAACAAGATGGCCACTGACCAGCCCAATATGTTGTTTCCATTTAATCACCTGCTGTCGTCACGGTCGTTCTTTTGTAATGCCATGTATACGGGAGGACACACACACACACACACACACACACACACACACACACACACACACACACACACACACACACACTACACACACTCTCTCTCTCTCTCTCTCTCTCTCTCTCTCTCTCTCAATGGAAACAACTGACCGGGCTTGTCAGACCAATCTTGGTTTTGGAAGAGAGACGTCAAGTTGTTTTCTTTGAAATATATGACGTTTTCCTCATTGGGATGACGCATAATACATTTGACGTAATAACTTTGACTCGGATACAATTCTTGCAATGAAAGCAGCCCCATGAAAATTGAAGTGTTGCTGCTGCGCAGTGTAAAGATCGAATTTATACCGGCTCAATGTGTTTAACAGACAAGTCTGCGCGGCGAACGTTTTTTCACTATGTGTTATGTCTGCTGCGCGCGCGCGCACACAGACACACACAGACATACGCGCGCGCGCACGCACGCACGCACGCACGCACGCAGACTTGCGCGAGCCGCGTTTGTGCATGTGCTCCATTGAGACCTATGTGGTGTTCTCTCACTCTACTATGCTATTGAGTGAGAGTCAGTGGGAAAAACAAAGCTCACTACATCAATGAAACTCCCGCTTTCCCCGTCTACAAATAGAGAACTTCCGAAAAGTGACGACACACCCCCACGTCAATCAAACATGACGTCGGCAAACTGACGCTGATACAGTTTTGCGTCAGTGCGCGTGTGCCTTTTCTGCGATGTTTGTGAGGCGTGTGGCTTGTGTAAAGGGAAATGTGCTTCGAGTACAAATTTTCGAGTCAACTGACGACAACGGCTGCAGTGAATTTTTCTATTTTTTTTGTATATTTTTTATGGCACCCCAGGCTCATTATCTATGTATAGTAGGAGCGATTTTGAGATCTAAAGTGTGTTCACCAGCACTTTCATCAGGTACGGTTTACGCCAAAAGTACAAAAGCGACAACCTCCAAAATTCACTCAGTTGAGAGTCCGTATTCATGCTATCTATGTCCCAAACATGGAGTGGTTTAGGTAAATATTACGCCTTTAAACGCCAGAAAGCCACTTTTTTTGAAAAGGGCGATAACTCGCAAATCATGTGTGCAATCGTACCTGGATCGGGCCTTCTATTCAACAATCTTGATTCATTTAGAAACCCCAAATTTGAAATCGATCGGTTCAGTATTTTCGGAGAAATAGGCATCTGAACTGGGTTCACATGCAATGTCAACTCAGGCTCGGTTTACATGAAAACTATAAGAGCGACCATTTTCTAGTAGTGAGTCAATTCAGAGTCCGTATTCAAGCTATCTACTGCCAAAAAATTGAGTGATTTAAATAAATATTACGCCTGTACACGAAAGACAACCAACTTGTCTCAAAAGGGCGATAACTCCCAAATCACTTAAGCAATCATCACACGCTTGAATCGTCTAATGTAACATTTTGATAAATTTGGATACCCCAAATTTGAAGCCATTCGGTTAAGTATTTTCGAAGAAACGGGCCCGGACACAATTCACACACACACGCACATCCACACAGACGGCACTCAGGAGGAGGAGAACTGCGTTCGGAACATCATACGCGTCAGCATCGATGACGCAAGTTTTCTTACGTCATTGTCAGAGTTACACTTGCAAAATCGTCTCTGCGGGAGATCGGCAGTGACGTGCGTTTGTACCACAGATGCTTGCCCATGAACGTGGAAATTTTAGCCCGTCCTATTATGTTGTTTCCATTACTATGGAAACAACATAACAAGATGGCCACCAGCCCAATATGTTGTTTCCATTCAATGACCTGCTGTAGTCACAGTCGTAGTCGTTGTGTCATGTATGCAGCCCGCGCGCACACGCCGGAACGCAAGCTCTCTGACATCAAGCATGCTGACATAAAGAAAGTACTGAAAACCCTTATCGTGCCTCTATGCACTTGCAAAAACCCAAACACATGAGGTCGTGTGAGCTCGCCTAGCTGGTTGACGTCACAACTTGTTGGCGTATGCGAGGTTCTACATGGGTGAATGAATTCTTGTAATAAAGTCGTTCCCCTTTGACAGAGTTACTTCCCGCAGACCTGACTGACAGACGATTGCTTACTGGTATCGGAGAAGAGACCCTCTCTCTCTCTCTCTCGCCTTAGACGCGCGCTTGCGCGCGCACGCACGCACCCCCCCTCCCCCTACACACACACACACACACACACACACATTATGCAAAGACCTTGGAATCAGAAAGACGCGTCACTCCTGCCCTCGTAAGAGTAGACTCCAGAGTGCAGTCCCTTTTCGGCGGGGCGTGAAAATGTGACTGCTTATACCCAGCGCCATTTTTAAAAATGGCGAATTTTTTTTTAGAAAAGCAGAGACTTGTGTGTCATATGATTCGATTTGAAACGAAGTCTTGAATATCCGACCACTTTTCGTTTGGGCAAAATCTTTGCCAGCGGACAATTATTGTTGCGCTTTGATGGCACTGTTTACGTGGTAGACTGATCCAACAGGATGTGAGTAAACGGCAAGGGGGTTGCACTCTGACAGGCAAGGGTGTTGCACTCTACAGGCAAGTATTATTGCACGGTGCAGACGATCACGTACCTGCCTTGTGGTGGAATAAGAGACGATTACAAAAGCATACACACCCGTGCTCTAGGACTGAATGTAATAATAGATCTGTCCATTCAGACAGAGACAGGTTATGTATGTCTCTGATTCAGAAACACGCCTACTTTCACTCTGAAGACAGCCTGCTAATCACTTGCGCCACTGAGGATCCCTCTGGGTTCAAAGCTGGTCAAGGATGACATAGTGCGCGACCTTGTGTTTGAGAGCACCGAGACAATTTAGGCCCGTCACGGTAGCGCAGTGAGCGCCATTTCCCCACTGTGCACAGAGGTACTTTCCACTGAAAGACTCTGTGCTCCAGAGAGTGTCGTAAGAGAGACATATAGCGGGACAACGCGAAGAGTTGTCTGCCCGCATTAGCGCGCATCCTAGATCTGGCCCCTATAGTGACAGCATGGCGGAAAGTGGAAAGCGATCACAAAAGCATGCAATTGTGTTCTGCGCCGAATTGTTCAAATAACAGACAAATATAAACGGGGAAATACTTCTTTTGGTATTCCTGTTGAAAAACAAACATTTTTTTTTCGCTTTCTTGTCCAAAAAAAAAAAAAAAGAAAAAAAAAAAGACCTCAAGTGGTACGTGTGCATGCAGTGTAAACTAACAGTAAACACACGCGGCTGACGCAGATACAGCGTAATTTTTTTCCCTGACAACTTTACAAATCACGGTGACTTAAATTGTGCTAGCGTCTACCTGCATCTAAATTCAGAACACACACACACACACACACACACACACACAGAGAACAAAATCATCCGGCTGAACTTCGTTCTAACCATTGTAAAACCATATCACAACATAGAATCTGCTGGATCGTCGGTCGCAGATATGATTAATGCTGAGTTAGCAGGAAGTATTCAGCGGATGCATCCATCTTTGGATCTCTCGCACATTCGATCTTTCTGTGTTCCGTACTAGTTTTACTTGAACACATCGAACGAAATGCACTGCGTAGCCTACGTACAGCAGTGAAAGCCAAACTAGATCTTTCTTTCGTCCTCCGGAACTTTGAGAGTACTTATGTTTTCCATAGGCCTAAAACACATGCGAAATATATGGGGGGAGACCACCTGGCAGTCGCTGACATCTTCGTTTTTGTTTATTTTCTTAAAATGTTTTACGGCGGCTAGTGTAGGGTTGGGTCAAACAACTGCGTAGATCTGCGGGATGCGCGCTAATGCGCGCAGACAACTCTTACGCGTTGTCCCTCAAAGGGAGGTAAGTGAACTATCTTTATGTTTCCAAGATCTTTGCATTATGCTTCTGAGTGTGAGTCAGTGGCAAAAACGAAACCCACTGAAATTCCCGCTTTCCACATGTCAAGTTGTAGAGACTCTTGCGAAAAGATACTGCATTTCGATGCAAAATAATTTCTAGACCATCCCAGAACATGCTGGTGCAGTAACGTCAGTAGATTACGTCACCTTGGAGAGATTTCGAGCCTTCCAGTAAGTTGAGGAATGTTCTAGATCTGACGTAAGCAGCCCCCCTGCACAGCGTTCTGGATTCTTCTTCTTTCATGAATTTGTTCTCCGCGCATATTCTGTTCATAAAGTATTGGAGTTGTAGTCTGTTGTATCCCGTATCATCTCTGCGAGTGCACGATGATGGCGACATAGCATAAGTAAAATACAACACCACGTCTCCAAACAGAGGAATTCCGAAAGAAAGTGGCGAGACACCCCCAAGAAAAAACAGCATCACGTCAATCAAACATGACGCACTTACTTTACGTCAGTGCGCGTGCGTCTCTTCTTCGATGTTTGTGAGGCGTGTGGCTTGCAGAGGAAATGTGCTGTGAGTACAAATTTTCGAGTCAACTGACGATAACGGCTGCAGTGAATTTTTCTAATTTTTTTGTATATTTTTTATGGCACCCCAGGCTCATTATCTATGTATAGTAGGAGCGATTTTGAGATCTAAAGTGTGTTCACCAGCACTTTCATCAGGTACGGCTTACGCCAAAAGTATAAAAGCGACAACCTCCAAAATTCACTCAGTTGAGAGTCCGTATTCATGCTATCTATGTCCAAAAAATGGAGTGGTTTAGGTAAATATTACGCCTTTAAACGCCAGAAAGCCACTTATTCTGAAAAGGGCGATAACTCGCAAATCATGTGTGCAATCGTACCTGGATCGGGCCTTCTATTCAACAATCTTGATTCATTTAGAAACCCCAAATTTGAAATCGATCGGTTCAGTATTTTCGGAGAAATAGGCATCTGAACTGGGTTCACATGCAATGTCAACTCAGGCTCGGTTTACATAAAAACTATAAGAGCGACCATTTTCTAGTAGTGAGTCAATTCAGAGTCCGTATTCAAGCTATCTACTGCCAAAAAATTGAGTGATTTAAATAAATATTACGCCTGTACACGAAAGACAACCAACTTGTCTCAAAAGGGCGATAACTCCCAAATCACTTAAGCAATTATCACACGCTTGAATCGTCTAATGTAACATTTTGATAAATTTGGATACCCCAAATTTGAAGCCATTCGGTTGAGTATTTTCGAAGAAACGGGCCCGGACACAATTCACACACACACACACACACACACACACACACACACACACACACATCCATACAGACGGCACTCAGTGAGGAGGAGAAGCGCGTTCGGAACAGCATACATGCCAGCATCGATGACGCAGGTTTTCTTACGTCATTGTCAGAGTTACACTTGCATAATCGTCTCTGCGGGAGATCGGCAGTGACGTGCGTTTGTACCACAGATGCTTGCCTATGAACGTGGAAATTTTAGCCCGTCCTATTATGTTGTTTCCATTACTATGGAAACAACATAAAAACGCCGGGATGATAAGTAATTTGCAGTAGTCTTTTCATAGATATTTGATCTTATGTGCAAACCACCCCTACCTCGAAAATATTTTTTTTTACACAAAACCAGTCAGAGCTACAGAGCTGTAGCACGAATACAGGCAGTGTGATTGGGTGAACTTCCAAAGTCTAGAAAATGAAGGAATTTGAACAACTTTTTCGAAAAAATTCGTAACACGACCGATTTTTTAAAATCGGCGATAACTCTTCTGAAAATGCGGCAGGCAAAAAGTAAAAAGGCCTCCATCGAGGTGGTTTAGGAGATAGCCATCTTTACATCCGCCCACACACACACACACACACACACACACACACACACACACACACACACACACAGACACACGTCTCACAACTCCCGCCAAAAAGAACGCAGCAGCATAGTGTGCACGTCAAGTGTCTATGACGCAGGTTTCGTTACGTCACTATGTGCGTGAAAGTATTATTGTGTGGAGAAACGTCACAGTCTTGTTTTGTATCACTGCAACTTGCTGCTGCGCGCAGCAAAATCTGCCCCGTCTCATAAAGTTGTTTCTCTATAGAGAAACAACTTAACAAAAACTGTTCGGGTTTTTTGCCAACGCTTGGGAATACAGCCTTGATTAGTAAAGAACTGAAGCATGTCTTAATGAGAACAAACTGGCATTTATTTCCGGTGACATCTTAAGGGTGAAAGATCTAAATGAGGTTTTCAGAAGCAAGGCTAAGTTAGCCAAGTTAGAATGCACAGACAACTTCAGGTGAAGGGTGGGTGTTCGGGAGTTTAACGTCCTTTTCCACCACGTACGGGTGATATCAAGGACGGGGCAACGAGAAAAAGACCTGGCAGTACATTAACAAACACGGACATTAATGTACACAAAAGCTGTGACCCGGATGGTATCTGCGGCTAAACACTGAAGCTGTGTGCCGATCAGCTGAGTGACGTTCTCGCTTGACACGTGCTCTGTGCCCCGTTAAATACTACCTTTTTTGATTCTTTATTCAATTTCACTCTCAGAAATCATAGTGATTAGGTGGCACAAAGCCTGTAGATACTCAGCAGCCACACCTCTTCAACTCTGCCCCCATTGTAAAACGCGATGTTTTTCACTCACGTCGCACACTTCCTCCGCCTATCACACCATCGGCTCCCAGTTACCTCCTAATAAATACTATATTTTCCGATTCTATATTCAATTTCAGTCTGAGAAATCATAGTGATTAGGAGGCACAAAGTCTGTAAATACTCAGGAGCCACACCTCTTCAACGCTACCCCCATTGTAAAACGCGACGTTTTTCACTCACGTTCCACACAATTACTCGGCCTGAGCATTTACAGGCGTTGTGCCTCCTAATACTAGTAATACTAATAGGCAGAGGAATTGTGTGGAACGTGAGTGAAAAACGTCGCGTTTTCCAGTGGGTGCAGAGGTGAAGAGGTGTGGCTGCTGAGTATTATCAGGCTTTGTGTCTCCTAATCACTGTGATTTCTGAGACTGAAATTGAATGAAGAATCAAACACTATAGTGTTTATTTGGGGGAAACCGGGAGCCGATGGTGTAATAGGCCGAGGAATTATGTGGAACGTGAGTGAAAAAGTCGCGTTTCGGAATAGGGGTAGAGTTGAAGAGGTGTGGCTGCTGAGTATTTACAGGCTTTGTGCCTCCTAATCACTATGATTTCTGAGACTGAAATTGAGTAAAGAATCGAAAATCGAAAAACATAGCATTTCTATGGGAGAAACCGGGAGCCGATGGTGTAATAGGCGGAGGAATTGTGTGGAACGTGAGTGAAAATCGTTGTGTTTTGGAAACGCTACATTCTTCACTCACGTTCCTCATAATTCCTCACCCAATTAAACAATCGGCTCCCAGTTTCCCCCTACTCAACACTATACTTTTGGATTTTTTATTCAATTTCAGTCTCAGAATACATAGTGATTAGGAGGCACAAAGCCTGTAAATACTCAGCAGCCACACCTCTTCAACGCTGCCCCCATTTCAAAACACGACGTTTTTTACTCACGTTCCACACAATTCCTCGGCCTATTACACAATCGATTCCCGGTTTCCCCCGAATAAACACAATAGTGTTACATCCTTTATTCAATTTCAGTCTCAGCAATCATAGTGATTATTAGGAGGCACAAAGCCTGTAAATACTCAGCAGCCACACCTCTTCCACCCTGCCCCCAGTTCAAATCGCGACGTTTTTCACTCACGTCGCACACTTCCTCCGCCTATTACACCATCGGCTCCCGGTTTCCCCCCAATAAACACTACATTTTTTGATTCTTTATTCAATTTCAGTCTCAGAAATCATAGTGATTAGGAGGCACAAAGTCTGTAAATACTCAGCAGCCGCACCTTTTTAACCCTGCCCCCATTCCAAAACGCTACATTCTTTACTCACGTTCCACATAATTCCTCGGCCTATTACACCATCGGCTCCCAGATTTCCCATAATAAACACTACATTTTTTTCCATTCTTTATGCAATTTCAGTCTCAGTAAATACTCAGCAGCCACACCTCTTCAACCCTGCCCCCATTGTAAAACGCGACGTTTTTCACTGACGTTCCACACAATTCATCGGCCTATTACACCATCTGCTCCCGGTTCCCCCCGAATAAACACTATAGTGTTTGATTCTTTATTCAATTTCAGTCTCAGAAATGATAGTGATTAGGTGGCACAAAGCCTGTAAATACTCAGCAGCCACACCTCTTCAACCCTGTCCCAACACTTCATTTTTTCCATTCTTTATGCAATTTCAGTCTCAGAAATCATAGTGATTAGGAGGCACCAAGCATGTAAATACTCGGGGAGCCGGGGTGGTCGAATGATAGAGCGTTGGACTTCTAATGCTCGGGTCGTGAGTTCGAACCCGGCGGGGGCCAAATATTTGTGCTGGCTTTTTCATCGTTGCTCCGTCTTCGATATCACCCTATGTGATGGAAAAGGACGTTAAACCCCCCAAACACCCACCCTCCCTCATAAATACTCAGCAGCCACACCTCTTCAACCCTGCCCCCAGTCCAAGTAGCGACGTTTTTCACTCACGTCGCATACTTCCTCGGCCTATTACACAGGTTCCATGACATTTCAGCGCCACCATTTCAGCGCCACCAATTCAGCGCGACGAGTTTTCAGCGCCGTACATTTCAGCGCCAAACGATTAGAGAGAGAGAGAGAGAGAGAGAGAGAGAGAGAGAGAGAGAGAGAGAGAGAGAGAACTAGCTAAACACATAAACTAAATAATCACATTTTTTTTTGACAAGTTAAACTTTAATGACAAATTATCTAAAACCCATGGTGTCCATTAAAATCACTAAAATCCAAATGGGTCGTTTGGTGTCTCTCCATTGTAAAACATGCCTAGTTGGCCTAAAACATGAACGCAAATGCAAGTCCCTCCATCGTGTCCATGAGAGAACGATCTCCTGCATTGTACTGCAGGATTATGGTTTTCACACGCTTTTTGAAGTCTTTGTACTTTCGCCGCTTCGGGGCAGGAGCCTGACCTCCAATAAGACGCGTAACGTCAGCTTGAACCATCGCTTGCTCTTTTTTGAGGACTGCAATGAGCTTCCACAAATCTGGTGAGTACGCCCCTACGTGGTTCTGGAAAGCGTTGTGAAATCCTTCCACACTGTTGTTGAATGATCAGTCACGATTTGTAACTCACAACGGGGTAAATGAATGATCACTCACATCACGATTTGTAACTCACAACGGGGTACATGTATATGAATGATCACTCACATCACTTAAACCACGTAAAACAAATGCCCCCCCCCCCCCACACACACACACACACCCCACACCCCCGGGCTGAAATGTATGGCGCTGAAATGTACGGCGTCGAATTGTACGGCGCTGATAAGACGCGGCGCTGAAATGGTGGCGCTAAATTGTTGGCGCTGAAATGACGTGTCACCTATTACACCATCGGCTCCCGGTTTCCCCCTGCTAAGCACTTTATTTGTCCATTTTTTATTCAATTTCAGTCTCAGAAATCATAGTGATTAGGAGGCACAAAGCCTGTAAATACTCAGCAGCCACACCTCTTCAACCCTGCCAAATCTCGACGTTTTTCACTCACGTCGCACACTTCCTCGGCCTATAACACCATCGGTTCTCGGTTTCTCCCTATTGTATATATAGAATTTTCACAATGAGGTGCCCCCGATTACGGAAAATACACCACACGAGTTTGTTGATTTCGACCGTAAAACTGCGAGTTTTAACGAGCAGTTTTACGGTCGAAATCAACAAACGAGTGTGGTGTATTTTTCGTAATCGGGGGCACTGAATTGGGAAAATTATTTATGCCACGTCCCTACCTGCATTTCTTTGATTTGAAAGCTGACATCGGCAATCCAAATGCTTCACGCGACATCACTGACTGAGGTGCTTTACCTCGCTTTGTCCATAGGCTCTGAGAAGTCAGCTGGTCCGTTTCGAAGCCTCCGTCTCAGTCGAGAACTGGAACTAGGCTTACGCTTGTCACAAACACGACCGCTTGTTGATAAAACGCAGCAAAAGATCAACAATTCCACTTCAAGCGACTGGCAAAGCTGCTTGGTCCCCATTCCCGTACAAAGTCGAACCACGTCATGTCGTGACGTAAATTATTCTTTAGTCGCTTTTCGCGTCATATCGTGACGCAAATCCTTTCACCAGGACACACAGCTGGAACACTGCTAGGGGTATTACATGTTCACTCTTTCGGTACAGCCATAATTCACGCGTGGCTGTCATGGGTACGATGTTTATACCACGTGTGGTGAATTATGGATTTTAAACCATGACTTGTAATAGTGGTAGAGTAGTATATATATTTTCATTGTGATTAGGAGGCACAAAGTCTGTAAATACTCAGCAGCAACACCTTTTTAATCCCGCCCCCATTCTACGTTTTTCACTCACGTTCCACACAATTTCTGGGCCCACTACACTATGAGCTCCCCCCAATAACCGCTATATTTTTTTTAATTCTTTATTGAATTTCAGTCTCAGAATTATAGTGATTAGGAGGCACAAAGCCTGTAAATACTCAGCAGCCACACCTTTTCAACCCTGCCCCCATTCAAAATTGCGACGTATTTCATTGACGTCGCACACTTCCTCGGCCTATTACACCATCGTTTCCCGGTTACCCCCAAATAAATACTATATTATTCGATTCTTTATCCAATTTCAATCTCAGAAATTATAGTGATTAGGAGGCACAAAGCCTGTAAATACTCAGCAACCACACCTCTTCAACCCTGCCCCCCCAGTCCCAATAGCGACGTTTTTTACTCACGTTCAACATAATTCCTCCGCCTATTACACCATCGGCTCCCACTTTCCTCCTAATTAAATGCATAAACGAGTACTTACCTTGGGAAGACGAAGTTTGTGCAGGATTCCATGAGTGTGGTTTACCGGAACGAAGGGATATATGAGATGCGCATGCCCAGAACCGCCATATTTCAAAGTCTAGATCATCTACTTTGATGATCTAGTATATATCCATATTTTGCCACTAATCCATTAATAGGACTTGCATTCACCAAGAAAAAAACCAACCGTCTCTCACAATAAATTGTGAGAATTAACGTGTTTTACTAAGGGATGGGTCTCTATCAGAAGGGTGGGCATATATCCCTTCGTTCCGGTAAACCACACTCATGGAATCCTGCACAAACTTCGTCTTCCCAAGGTAAGTACTCGTTTATGCATTTAATTCCATTTCGTGTAGTTTCCCGAAACTACAGGATATATGAGACTTCAAAGTAGGTTGGTTTTTTCCTATTTGCTGCAACCATCACTCACAACAACCTCATCCATCAACCTCATGAAGGCAATACATAGATTATTTCTTTTGCTCAAAAGAGAACTGAATTTACTTTTCCAAATTTGTATGCACAGGAATCAACAAAAAACATGGGCAAATGAGCATTCATTCATAACTGTAGACTAGCACCACTGTCATCAACGTGACATAATACTGACACAGCAAAACTTGTGCAAAATTATACTATACATATATATATCGCTAGGATAGATCAATGAACCGTTCTGCTTCTGTGTTCATTATCTACCTAGCATATTATTATCCCCCAGCTGGGAATACATGTTTGTGACTAGTGTTATTGATGATTCATCACAAATCAAATACAGGAAGAAACAAAGTTCATAATACTGTTAGACTGTATAATCCAGGATAAGCTTCTGGGCCGGTTTTACTTTCCTTTCAGTTGTCTCACCACTTGTGCTGGTTTGTCTGTAGTAAAATTTGTAGAAGGTAGAGGCATTTGACCAACCTGCCTTCTTACAAATATCAGCCAGTGTGACACCACTTTTCATCATCGCTGATGCGGATGCACCCCGAAAGCTATGAGGGGTACAGTTTTCTATACCTGCCTCCCTCAACAACGTCCTCATCCATCTCGCAATGGTGTCTTTTGATGCTGGACCGTGTGGTCTAGCAAAGCAAAGTAACAATTTTTCACTATTTTGTCTGATTTTCTCGGTTCGTTTTAGGTATTCTTGGAGGCAGGCGACCACACAAAGGCTTTTTTTCCGGAAATAAGGAAAATTCTAGAGCCCTTTGATTTTTACCTGGTTTAGAGTGTTTCACCTTGTCCAGAATGTGTATTCTACATCCTTGTTCATGAAACTCTATCCACTCCTTTTTTATCAAGTGTATGGTCTGTAATCTTTGCGCTGATGCTAACAGCAACAAAGCACACAACTTCATTGTCAACAGTTTCAGTGAAAGTTCAGAGTTGTTCTTCCACGTTCTAATATATCCTAGCAACTGTTCCACATCCCAGGTGTCTTTGTAGCGCGGCAAGGCTGGCCTCAACTCATAGGCACCCTTCATAAACCGTACTATCCTAGGGTCTGTTCCAATGCTCCTATCAGTATGAGTCTGCACCACTGCAGAGATAGCACTCCTAGCCGTGTTCATAGCACTAAAGCCTACTCCTGACTGAAAAAGGAGTGTCAGAAATTCCAGTACGAATTCTACAGATGCAGAAAAGGGATGTTGACCCCGTTCAGCGCAGAAACTCTTCCACCGTTGAAGGTATGACTCATATTGCTTTTGTGTTGATGACCTCCAGGAAGCACACATAATGTCTCTAGTGTGTCCATAAATGCCCTGTGCTTCAATCGCTTCCCGGAGAGTCTGGCTGCCAGAAGCTGTAGATTCTTGTGCAGACCGTGGGGTGCAGTTGTGTGTGTCAGGGTCAACGTCTTCCTTCGTTTCGGCAGGAGGATGGGAGGATGAGCCAGCAGTCGCAGAAACTGTGGATACCAGACTGCCGTTGGCCAGTGTGGGACTATCACAAGTCCTTCTGCTTCCTCGTCTGCCAGTTTTTTCAGTACCCGCTGTATGATATTGAGAGGGGGAAAAGCGTAGATCAGCCATCTGTTCCAATTCAGTGTAAAGGCATCTACAGCATATGCCTCTGGATCAGGATGCCAAGACACAAAAGGTTTTATTTGGCAGTTTAAGCGAGACACAAACATATCAATCTCAGGGGTCCCCAACTTTCCCACTATCTGTTGGAAAATTGTAGTGTCCATTCTGTGTTGTCGCTGAATTTTCTTGACAATCTATCAGCTTCAGTATTTAAGTTCCCAAGGATATGAGCTACTGTTAACCATATTTCTCTGGCTTGACACCATTTCCAGATTCTGTCTGCAACTTTGTTGCATTTTGCTGACTGTGATCCTCCCATATTCTTTATGTAAGCCACTGCAATGGTATTATCTGTCAAGATTTTCACATGCTTCCAGTAACCTCCCTTTTGAAACTACTCAGCAGGTATTCAATGGCTAAAAGTTCCAGAACATTAATATGCTGAGTTCTTTCTTCTTCTTTCCATTTTTCCCCCGTTTGCATGTCCTCACATACTGCACCCCAACCTCCAGATGTTGAGGCATCTGTATTTATTAGTACACAAGGGGTTTCCTTTTCTAAACTACGTACAAAATGAGCTGTCAACATTTTCAATCCACCACTGTAGCTCCAGTTTCCCCTCTTTTGAAAAGGACATACTTGCCTTACAAAATCTCCTTTATGTTGCTGAAGAGCTGTGGATTTGTCTTTTTCCAACTCTCTGTAATACAGAGGACCCCACTGCACCGCTGGGAAAGCTGCCACCAGCTGTCCAATCACCTGTGCTAATTCCCTGATTGTTACTCTCTTTTTCTGTAGTAACCCTAAACATGCTATTCTTATCTTTTCTGCCCTGTTTTCTGGAAGTGTGACTGTCATGTTTTCTGAGTCCAAATAGAACCCAAGATACTTGATTTTCTTTTGAGGAGTGAGTACTGATTTTTCTGTATGGACATAAAACCCCAGAGATTTGAACATTTTCACAGTACTTTCCACATTTTTCTGACACTCTTCAAAAGTGTCGCCTTGCAAATAGCAGTCATCTATAAAAGATGCTGACAGAAAACCTTGTGCTCTTAGTTCTGCATATATGGGCTTTTACAGTTTCGTGAAATACCTTGGACAACAGGAAAGACCATTTGGTGTATTCATACAATGTTCATCTCCGCCTGAACTTCAAGAATTTTCTGCATTCAGGTGCTACTGCTACAGAGTAATAAGCATGTCTCAAGTCAACCGACGCCATATAGCATCCTCTTGTTAACATATTCGTGGCCGTCTGTAAATTTTCCATTTTGAAGTGTTCATACGGGATGTTCTCATTGAATTTCTTCAAGTTTAGGATCAGTCTGTAAGTACCATCTGGTTTTGGTACCAGAAAAATTGGAGATACATTCTGCCCTTTTTCCTCATGTGATCTCATTATCACCCCCATTTCCAAGTATTTTATAATTTCTTTATCAGTTTCACTCCACAAATTTCCTTTGATTTGATTTTTAGGGCAGACCTGTATGATTGGAAATTCCTCTATTGGTATGCTCACTCCTTCTACCATATTCAAAATGAATGGGTCTGATGTAAGTTTACGCCATGCTGAGACATGATTTCTTAATCTACCTGCTTCAAATGGTCTTTCCATCACCTCCCTCACTTTTCTCACCTGTGTCAGGTCTTTGGTTGAATCATTCAGAGCTTCTGTTGTAACGGTTTCTGGTGCCATCCCCCGCGATTTCTGTTGAATGGCCCCCGCATTCGCATAGCTCTTCCTCTCTGCCATGCACCGTTTTTTCCTTGGCCCCTCTGGGACTGATTCTCTCTCCAGTCCCCGTTTTTTGAGAAGGCGTACTGACTGAATTTCTTACCCCTAAAATTTTGGAAATTCTGGAACGTCTGGCCCAGTTTGGTTGCCGAATCTATTGCGGCCAAGGATGCTTTCAAATCATCACCAAAAAGGTGGTCCGTGACTGGTGTTTCTGGGGAGGCTAGTTTTCTATACTTTTTGTTCATGTATGGGGCATTCAAGATTTTATTTCTTCTATCCATAGAGATTTCATGTGACGCTTTCATGATCAGTGCCATGGAATCCATAGCACTCCTCAAACTCTCTTTGTTTTCTGCTACTACAGTCTTCATCAAGTTTGATGACACTTCTGTTAGGGCACTAGCAGCCGTCATCAACAATTTTTGTTCATTTTGAAGCCGCAAGTCTGCTCTTTTCGCTGGATGGTCCATCAGTGACCAAATTTCAGGGTTCACCTTCGCTACCTTTAGGTCGCAATTGGCTGGCCTTTTGTGCCTTTCAGACTTTTCCTTAATTTTTTTCCTCTGTCGTCTTTCCTTTTTTCATCGTATTCACGATATTTGCAAGCTTTTCTGGGATCTCTTCTCCCATTTCATCTTCTAACTCAAACTCTTGTTGGATGTCATCCAACCCCCAGCCATCTGACAAATCAGCCTTTGCTGTACTGCTATGAGGATCGCTTTCAAGAGGCGTCTCCTCCATCAACTCTTCAATCTCCCCATCAAGAGAGTCCTCTCTTCTACGTTTTTTAGTTTTTTGAGGAAATTCATCATCTTCATGTTCGGATGTGTCATCCCTGTTAGTTTTATTGTCACTCAGACAAGTATGAGACCCCAGTGTCTGAGCAAGAGTTTTTAGGATGCGCTCATTTTGGCGCTTCATTTCCTCCCATTCCAAAGCTGGGACGGCGACCACTTCTTTTCTACTCCCCGTGTTTTTCTTCTCGTGTCGAAGACTTTGTGGGGAATCATCGGTTTCTTGCCCGAGTCGGGCATTTTCTTTTGTGAGGGGGGGGTGGTTATCTCCTCCAACAGGAGATCATCGTCCCCCATTAGGTTTGCCCCAGGCGCATTTTCTGCCTCCATTGATAAACTTCATGAACTAACTTACTGTCCTATATATAAAGAAAAATATTTTCTCAAAGATTTTGGAAAAAATACTTCAAACCTTAGAAGGATGTCCCTGGATTAAGCGGATTCTACATTTCAAACGGAGCCGATGGGAAAAAAACGTGGCAATGGCGGCCAGAAGCATACACGATATGGCGGTTCTGGGCATGCGCATCTCATATATCCTGTAGTTTCGAGAAACTACACGAAATGGAATAACTACTATATTTTCCGATTCTATATTCAATTTCAGTGTTAGAAATCATAGTGATTAGGAGGCACAAAGCCTGTAAATACTCAGCAGCAACACTTTTTTAATCCTGCCCCCATTCCAAACGCTACGTTGTTCACTCCCGTTCCACACAATTTCTCGGCCTATTACACTATCGGCTCCCGGCTTCCCCATAATAAACACTATAGTGTTTGATTCTTTATTCAATTACAGTCTCAGAAATCATAGTGATTAGGTGGCACAAAGCCTGTAAATACTCAGCAGCCACACCTCTTCAACCCTGCCCCCAGTCCAAATCGCGCCGTTTTTCACTCACGTTTCACACTTCCTCGGCCTATTATACCATCGGTTCTCGGTTTCCCCTTAATAAATACTATATTTTTCGATTCTGTATTCAATTTCAGTCTCAGAAATCATAGTGATTAGGAGGTACAAAGCCTGTAGATACTCAGCAGCCACAGCTCTTCAAGCTAGCCCCCATTCCAAATCGCGACGTTTTTCACTCACGTCGCACACTTCCTCGGCCTTTAACACCATCGATTCTCGGTTTCCCCGAGAATATATATATATATATATATATATATATTTCGATTCCTTGTTTATTTCAAGTCTCAGAAATCATAGTGATTAGGAGGCACAAAGCCGGTAAGTATTCAGCAGCCAGACCTCTTCAACTCCCCATTTTATATATCGGGGTTAGGGTGAAAAAAGTGTGGGTGCTGTCTATTTACATGTTTCTGCCTCCTAATCACTATGACTTCTGCGACTCAAGATCAATAAGGAATCGAAAAATATAATATTTATTACTGCTAAACCAGCAGCCGAGGAAGTGTGCGACGTGAGTGAAAAACGTCGTGATTTGGAATGGGGGCAAGGTTAAACAGGTGTGGCTGCTGAGTATTTACTTTGTGCCTCCTAGTCAGTATAATTTTTTTGCCTGAAATTGAATAAAGAATCGAAAAATGTAGTGTTTATAAAGGGGAAAAAAGGGAGTCCATAGTGTAATAGGCTGAGGAATTGCGCACATGAGTGAAAAGCGTCGCGATTTGTAATGGGGGTAGGGTTGAAGAGGTATGGCTGCTGAGTAGTTCAGTACAGGCTTTGTGCCTTTTAATCACTATGATTTCTGAGAGTGACATTGAATAAAGAATCGAAAAATGTAGTATTTGTATGGGGGAAACCGGGAGCCCGCCGCGGTGATGGTGTAATAGGCCGACGAAGTGTTCGACGTGACTGAAAAACGTCGCGATTTGAAATAAGGGCAGGGTTGAAGAGGTGTGGCTGCTGAGTATTTACAGCTTTTGTGCCTGGTCACTTTGTTATGGCCTTTTCGGACCTCGGGATATCTTTTTCTGTCTTTCCGCGCTAATTACACGTGTCCATGCGAATTGCGAATATCCTCAGGTGCCAATATCCTCAGGCTGCTCAGTTACTGTCTGCCGAATGAATGTAGAAGTCAGTATGACAACAGGTTCCTTGTGAAATTCTCGGATGACACTGCATTAGTTTCTCTCTTGTTCGGATCTGAAGAAAGCCACGGTCCTGCACTGGATGAGTTTGTTGAGTGGTGTGACGACTCTTTCTTGGAGGTAAATGTTGTTATGAAAACTAAACAGATGGTTTTTGATTTAAAAGAGATGGTTTTTGATTTAAAAGAGATGGTTTTTTGAGTTAAATGTTATGAAAACTAAAGAGATGGTTTTTGATTTAAAAGAGATGGTTTTTGAGTTAAATGTTATGAAAACTAAAGAGATGGTTTTTGATTTAAAAGAGATGGTTTTTGAGTTAAATGTTACGAAAACTAAAAAGATGGTTTTTGATTTAAAAGAGATGGTTTTTGAGTTAAATGTTATGAAAACTAAAGAGATGGTTTTTGATTTAAAAGAGATGGTTTTTGAACTAACAAAAATGTGGTTGTGGAGACTGTCATACACAATCAGGCAGTAAAGGTGGTTGAAGAGTACAAGTATTAGGGAATAGTTGTTGGAAAGAGAGACGAGATACAGTACAATAGAACGCGAGTGTTTGGCAGTTATTTGGGTGTTGACAAAGCTACAGAGATACTTGTGGGGGAAGAGGTTCGTGTTGCAAACTGACCACAGGCCATTGTCGTACTTGAGATCGGGTGTCTTTCAGAATGCACGGATCATGCGCTGGGCTTTGATTCTGCAGGAATTCGATTTCGAGATTCAGTCCATTCCTGGGACACAGAATGCGTTCGCGGACCTACTTTCTCGCTCTGCTTGTGACCAAATGGTGATGTCGAAAGAATAGATAGTGCTTTCAGTTTCACGAGCAGCTGTTGTCTGAAAGAGACGAGAATCCTAAGTGTGTTCAGTCTTGATGCAGCAGTGGATTAGACTGACTGAATACCCTTACGTGGGAAAAGCCTTGAGAACTGCATGTTTAAAGATTATGCCGGATCTTAGGGCCTTAACCCTTTCACTGCCACACACGTTTTCGGTCACTCACTGATAGTATTCCTTCGCATGACATGCTGTACAAAGGAAACAAAATGTGTATATATGTGAAGAGTTTAGGTTGGTTTGTTATATTATATACACCAGAACAACTGCATTTGGACACTGGTCCACAGGCGCGAGCCTTAATATTTAGCCACTATGGCAGTGAATGGGTTAAGATTTGTTTAATGACTTAGAATGACCAGTGTGAGAGAGTTCTTTGAAAGTAAGGGAGACCGGGGCTAGTCCGCCCTCGGGGCAAGTCCGTCCTTTGGCTTTTGTTTGAAAACTATGAGATAAATCGTTGTTTTGGTGACATCACTACTTCAGCCGATCGCCAGGCTTCCTCCCATGTGAATTTGGCTTTTATATTGCGCACGCTGCTCAACTGAGAACAAAAAACCTGATTTTTAGTACTAAAAGTAACTTTTAAGAATTTTTGTTTCGGTCAGGTTTCCGCTATTTCTAATGAAGGTAGACAGACACTCATAGCACTGAACAAAGATCAGTATCCAAGCTTTCGTTTGGTAGTATCCTTATGGTTGTAGCTGGTGTCAGTGACAGCTGATATCTCGGACAAGATGGATGCCTGTGTCGGGGCAAGTGCGCCCCCCTTCAGCAGGGGCAAGTCCGCCCCGTAGGCGGACATGCCCCGGCGGTGGACGGACTAGCCCCGGAGGTAGACATTCACAAATCCTGAGCGGTTTTTATGCTTTTATAAGGGGTCGCTGAGGGCGGGGTGGGGGTGGGGGGTGGGGGTGTCCGTCGACCTGATCACCACGCTTTCTCCCATCTGAACCTGCCCTGCACGTGGAGCACACAGGTGAGTTGAGAACCAGTTAAATACCTAATTACTAAACGCAACTTTCAAGATTTTTATTTCGACCAAGTTTCCACTATTTCTAAGGACCGCAGTCAGACATTCTGAGCAGTGACCAACGCTTAAGTTTAAGGGATCCAGATGGCTAAATGGCCGTTTTCCGTTAAAAAAAAATGCGCTGCAAGGAGAGCGAGTACGCTGTCAGAACAGAAAAAAAACCCCAAAAAAACCCTGCATCAGGAGGTCAGCTTGGAAACGCTAAAACTTCCAAAAATCACGCACAGAACAGCAAGGCAAAGAAATCTCTGAGATATGAACCATCGGAAGAGGAGGAAGATTTACTGCATTGTCTGCTTGTCGACCTGGTCAGCGAGTCAAAGAGGGAAGTGCATCGAATGTAAAGACTGGGCTCCGAGCCATGTGGAATGCGCAGACATCGGGAAAAGTCCATCCTACGTCTGTCACAACTGTTTGGATACAGGGTGGGTGGGTGAGTGTTTCGGGGTTTAACGTCCTTGTCCACCACACAGGGTGATATCAAAGACGGGGCAACGATGAAACAGCTAGCACACATATTTGGCCCCAGCCGGGATCGAACTCACGACGAGCATTAGAAGTCCAACGCTCTACCAATCGATCACCCCGGCGCACCGTATGGATACAGAATCAGTCTACAGCTCCTGAGATGATCTGCACTGTGCAAGTTGCCGGAGTTGAAGACATCGCATAACGCATATTTTGTTCTCGTTGTACCAGACAGTTTGCTGGTGTTTCGGTTCTGATATTTAAAAAAAGGACTGCATGGTGTGCTGTGTTGTGAGAAGTTTGAGTGTTGGAGTATGTCTGGTGTTTTTGAGGATGGACTGTGTGGATGTAAGTAAGGGTATAAAGGGACACGCGGTGTGTGTGTGTGTGTGTGTGTGTGTGTGTGTGTGTGTGTGTGTGTGTGTGAAGCCTAGCGAGTCCTTTATTGTTATGTCAGAGCAGCGCTATACAAACTAGAGGAGCAAAGCCTCCTTGGCTCACTTGTGAGATGGGTCAAGGTCATTCAAAAGAGCTGTAATGACCTTAACCTTGAGTCAAGGTCACTCAAATGGGTATGTCTGCATAGGTCTCTTTGCTGCCTATCATTGTGCCTTGTTTGGTGCCTCTGCTGTTTGTTGTTTCCAAGTAAATGCTAACGTAAAAACATCTTGAATGGCCTTGTATGCCAGTTCAGGTATTGCAATGTCTATCGTCATGCAAAGTTTGATGCCTCTGGTACCCCTAGATTCTGAGAAAATGGCAATTTTAAATTTCCAATGAGACAGCTTCGATGACCTTGACCTTCAGTCAAGGTCATTCAAAATGGTATGTCTTGAAAGGTCTTGCTGCTGTTTATCAGCAAGCCAGGGTTAGTGCTTCTGCTGTTTATTGTTTCTGAGAAAATGCCAATGTTAAGGTTTTGGAAGGTTTTCCGCAAAAAGCTTGCATGGCCTTGACCTTGACTCAAAGTCACTGAATACAGGTATGTAAGTAAAGGTGTTGACAATATCTATCATCATGCAAAGTTTGATGTCTCTGGCTTTTCTAAATTCTGAGAAAATGCCAATGTAAAATTTTCAAACAGACAGCTTTAGTGACCTTGATCTTGGGTCAAGGTCAATCACTATAATATGCTTCGAAAGGTCTCTTGGCTGTCTATCAGCTTGCCACGTTTGGTGCTTCTGCTGCTCATTGTTTCTGAGAAAATGCCAATGTTAAGGTTTACTGCGGACACACAGACAGACAGACACACACACAGACAGACGCACAGACAGACACACACACAGACGACGGAGGGTTATTACACAGACTCACTTTGTTACACAAGTGAGCCAAAAACATTTATTGTTTTCACTATTTATGCCCAAAGCATATGTGGGCGAACTTGCCCCGGACACCGGGCGGACTTGCCCCATGTCGGGGTAAGTCCGCCCTGTGGAGGGTAGGTCAGCTCACAGACAAATCTGAGTACTTTTTTATGACAGTCTTCCCATTTTTTTTACTACACAATGTAGGCAAGATATTTGCGCTTAATGTAAACCAGTAGTTGATCCTCCAGCCTTAATGGTACGTTCTCCAGGTCGCTCAGACTGCGAAATGGAGCGAACTAGCCCCGGTCTCCCTTATGTTATGAAAAAAGGAGTTGTGTTAGAATAAAATAGGCGGTAGAGGTGTGCTGCAAGACTTTTACCTGGGATAGGTGGAACTGATGAACATGTGAAAACGCATATTTTCCGGTGACTGACGGAAAAGTTAAAACACCAGCATATTAGAGTACTTAGGGTTGCATAAATTTCTAAGTTTAAACGCTTCGACTAGGAATTTTGCAAGTGTCCGAACAAAGGACAAACTCAATAGCACGGATATATCATTCACAGGGGCGCCGGAAGATGTTGGGGGGAGGGGGGGGCAGAATCTCGGAGGGGGGAACGTTGCCCGAAGAAAGTGAAAAGCGGGGGGGGGGGGGGGGGCGATCAAATGCTGCGTAGACAAAAAACCTTTACGAACCAGGACGTTGCCCGAAAAAAGTGAAAAGCGGGGGGGGGGGGGGGGGGGGGGGGATCAGAGGAGCGGACAGCCTTCGGTCCGCAAAAACAGAAGTTCTCTGTTGGGTGGGATGAGGGAGAGAGCACTAAGAGGGGTAGGGGAGAGGTAGGGGAAGGGGGGGGGGGGCAAGACCATGGCTTTGCCCCCCCTCTTGCCATAGTCACCTGATTTTCCAGGGGGGGGCAAAAAGACACTCTTGTCCCCCCTGCTTGGGTACAGGGGGGGCAGCTGCCCCCCTGCCCCCCCGGTTCCGGCGCCCCTGATTCATAGTAGGGTTGTCAATGCATAGATTCGGGAATCTGTCCGTCCGGAGTTGCTCATACACAGGGCAACTGAACAAAAAGTGTACTTCGTCCTCTTCTTTCCCCTGACAAAAAGGGCAGCATCTTGCACTAGCATTTTGTGCATATCTATGTTTATTGGACATAAGTTCATTTACTCCTAATCTGAATCTAACGACTACATCGCGGAAATGTCTGGTAGTTACTGTTAGCTCGTTTAAGTACGGCTTTGGCTGCAAAGTCTGTTTGAATTCTTTATATTTCACATATCGCTGGCTATTGACAATCTTCCAGTGCCAGTCTTGATGGTAACAGTCCACCAAGCGCTGTTTAAACTCTCTTAGAAACACTGCTTTGTTTCCGACCCCCTGATACAACCACACGAACCCAAATCCGTACGAGAACATACATTTCCTCACATGTGTTGCCCAAGTTTCTATACCCTTGTCATCCAATGTTCTCGCCGATTCATACGCTGCTCTTGGGAGTCTGGCCTCATCCTGTGTCAAAGGACGTAGCCAGTATTTTACAACTTTCACCAGTGTGTTTATAAAAAGGGGGTACCTACCCAACTCCCCATACACAAGTGTGTTTGGAGTTTTCTGACTGACTGCTAGAATCTTTTTACAAGCATACATGTGTACCGCTTCTACATGCTTTACCTCTTCCCAACCCCAAATTTCCGCCGCATAGGTCAAGGCAGGCTGTACCTGGAGGTCAAAAAGCTTTAGATACACCTTGATGTCTTGACAGCCGATTTCCACAGAGATTTGAAAATTTCCATTACTTTTTTCCTGGCTTTAACAGCTATTCCTTCCAAGGCAATGTTTGCAGACAACATGGTTGTCAGTGTAAAACCGAGATAAGTATACGAGTTAACTACTTCAATTTTTTGCCCATTTAAAAACCACTTCTCTCTGGCCGCCAAATAACCGCCTTTCCTAAATACTATTACCTTGGTTTTGTCCATATTTATTCTAAGGCCAATATTTGCCGAGGCTCTAGCCAGGACATTTAATTGGTTTTGGAGGCCCACCACAGTGTGTGATACAAGTGTAACATCATCTGCAAACAACAGTGAAAAAACCTCTTCTATTAGCTGTGACAATTTTATGCCATGTCTTCCCCCCTTCCGAATCTCATCTGCTATTTCGTTGATAAACAGACAGAAAATTCTCGGACTCAGCAAACAACCTTGCTTAACGCCACAGGGCGACTCAAAAATATCTGTGTAGTCATAGCCAGATCTTACACAACAACGAACAGTTTCGTATACACTTTGAAGTAAACATAACATTTTCCTGGAGAGACCTCTTTTACACAACAGTGACCATAGGCATGTTCTATCTACAGAATCAAACGCCTTTTTATAGTCTATGAAAGCCACATACGCTTTTCGTTTGCCCTGTGACATACTTTTTTGGATAATGGCGATGAGAGTGAAGATGTGGTCTACTGTGGAGTGATCTGACCTAAATCCAGCTTGTTTTTTTGCAATCACACTTTGTTCTTCAGCCCATTCCGTAAGCCTTTTGTTCAATATATACGTGAACACCTTGCTGACAACACTGAGGAGTGATACTCCCCTATAGTTCCCCGGTTCATCAGCGTTCCCTTTCTTGTAAAGTGGAACAATAATTGACATACACCAAGGCTTCGGAAAATAGCCAGCATCGAGAAGAGCATTGAAGGCCTTCAGAAACGGGATAATGTACTTTGCGTTTTTCAAAACTTCTGCCGAAATGCCATCCCAACCACTGGCTTTGTTTGGGGTGTCTGTTATCTCGCAATAATCAGTAGGCTCGTGTACCTTGTCATACTTAGCAGTTGTACTTTGGTTCAACAAGGACTCAAAATGCTTCTTCCAATCTGCCAAAGAAATATTTGGTTCTATCATTATTTTCCTTGATAGAGATCGTACTACGTTCCAGAATTTGTTGCTATCTTTAGAGGATTCGTCTAAAAGTCTCAGTTTTTCCTGTCTGAAGGCCTCCCTCTTTTGCTTTTGCATACACTTGTACTCTTTTCTGCATGTACAATAAAAGACCCTGTCCTCAGTTCCAAGCGTCCGTCTGTATTTTCTGCATGTACAATAAAAGACCCTGTCCTCAGTTCCAAGCGTCCGTCTGTATTTTCTGCATGTACAATAAAAGACCCTGTCCTCAGTTCCAAGCGTCCGTCTGTATTTTCTGCATGTACAATAAAAGACCCTGTCCTCAGTTCCAAGCGTCCGTCTGTATTTTCTGCATGTACAATAAAAGACCCTGTCCTCAGTTCCAAGCGTCCGTCTGTATTTTCTGCATGTACAATAAAAGACCCTGTCCTCAGTTCGAAGCGTCCGTCTGTATTTTCTGCATGTACAATAAAAGACCCTGTCCTCAGTTCGAAGCGTCCGTCTGTATTTTCTGCATGTACAATAAAAGACCCTGTCCTCAGTTCCAAGCGTCCGTCTGTATTTTCTGCATGTACAATAAAAGACCCTGTCCTCAGTTCCAAGCGTCCGTCTGTATTTTCTGCATGTACAATAAAAGACCCTGTCCTCAGTTCCAAGCGTCCGTCTGTATTTTCTGCATGTACAATAAAAGACCCTGTCCTCAGTTCCAAGCGTCCGTCTGTATTTTCTGCATGTACAATAAAAGACCCTGTCCTCAGTTCCAAGCGTCCGTCTGTATTTTCTGCATGTACAATAAAAGACCCTGTCCTCAGTTCCAAGCGTCCGTCTGTATTTTCTGCATGTACAATAAAAGACCCTGTCCTCAGTTCCAAGCGTCCGTCTGTATTTTCTGCATGTACAATAAAAGACCCTGTCCTCAGTTCGAAGCGTCCGTCTGTATTTTCTAAGAGCTGCGAGTGTTTCTCGTTTCTTTTTTTTTTTTTTTTTTGGCATTCGTTATCAAACCAAGACGGGCATTTATCCCGAGGCCAAATTTTCCTTTTCATACATTCTGAAATACAATGCAGATACGTAGTAAACACTTCAATAGCCTTGTCTAAATTTATACCGATCATCTCCATAGCCTCCTGCAACAAAGCATTTGCTTCATCAGATTCCATAGCTTCCATAAATTCTCCTTTTTTATCTTCATTCCATAGCACTTTAACTACATGATCCATCTGTCCCCGATCTTTCTGTG
The DNA here is from genome assembly GCA_018292915.2 of Batillaria attramentaria. Taxonomy (NCBI): domain Eukaryota; kingdom Metazoa; phylum Mollusca; class Gastropoda; family Batillariidae; genus Batillaria; species Batillaria attramentaria. The sequence goes on from JACVVK020000165.1 coordinate 40,690, forward strand.
GGTTTCCCGCTCTACTGCTAGCAGTGGTTAACTCGACTGGGAAGTGCCCAGACAGTGTCTGTTCACCCACAACTAAGCACAAATCACTCCAGTTGAAATCCACAGAAACCAGGAAATAATCAATGACACTGCTACCATTTGATGTAACGTATGTAAACTTACCCTCTTCATCACCATTACACATACCATTTAAAATGACCAAATCAAAGACATAACAAAGGTCTAATAAATATCTTCCAAATTGGAGAGAGAGAGAGAGAGATTTCTCACCTGTTCAGTCTCGGGGTCGGTACTTAAAGCTGTCATCAGTTGCTGGGATGTGATGTTTGGCAGCATCAGTATTCTTGTCACGTTGACGGGCGCCAGGTCTGACACCAGATGCCTCAGAGTATCGTCGGCCTTCTTCAGCTGTTTCACGGCTTTCTTCACTCTTTTCACTATCAGTTCGTCCGTGATGTGCTGGGGGTCGGCTCCCACTGATTTCACTTCACCAACTATTATACCGTGATTACGACTTATTATCAGCACATCGAATTCCCCGTCCGGATTATCCGGCAGGGTGGCGGGTCGTGGTATCAGGGCTGCAGTGATTGGATCGACTTGGTTGTCCAGGTATTTCCTGAACTGTAACTGGGACAGTACCATCATGACCTGCCTCCTCAGTTGCCGAATGGACTGCAGAACTTGCTGCATGGCGCAATCGTCCGCCATGTCATTGCCTAGAACCCGGGGCAGCGGACCGGCGGCGACTGGCTGGTCAGGCCACACTCGGGATGCTAGAGGTGGGGGGTTAGGCTGAGGGGGAGGACCGCTGGGAACGGTGTTTTTTTCCCCTTTTTTGCTTTTTTCTTTTTTCCCTTTCAATGGCAATGGCTTTCGTTCGTCATCAGGCATTGGGACGAGCACCGTCTGCCCGGCTATATTCTTATCATCGTACGACCCTCTGTTGAAGTAAAGCGGAGGGAGGAAGTAGGTTTGGCTGTGGAGGTTGGGGTACCAGTCATGTACAGACTGAAGCCACAGGTTTTCGGCATCTACTACCGGACAGTTGCTTCTGACGTGTACCAGTTGTTTACATCTACTGCACCGGTCAGCGGTACAGTCCGATTCTGTGTGTCCCAGTTGTTGACACCTACTGCACCGGTCAGCGGTACAGTCCGATTCTGTGTGTCCCAGTTGTTGACATCTACAGCAAAAGTCAACGGTACAGTCCCATGGTGCGTGTCCCAGTTGTTGATAGCACCAGGCATCCCACATATTGTCTGAAATACAGAGAGAAAAAAAATGTTCAAATTCTCTCTCTCTCTCTCACACATGCGATGAAACTGCGAAATAGCTTTCAGGAAGTAACATAATTTCAGACGATAGTTACATTTTCTTGTTACCTGCTCTGCAAATAACTTGTAAAAGCTTCTGGAAAAAACTACAACAAAAACAAAAAAGTTGTATTACAATCCGACAGAGGGCCGATGGCCCAAACCCCCCTGTTTTCGGTGTGAATGTAGGAGCGAGCATGCCAGTGGCTCGCTCCGCGCGTGCTTGTGTGTGTGTGTGTGTGTGTGTGTGTGCGTGCGCGTGCACAGTTGTGTGCGTGCGTGTGCGTCCAGTTTGAATGGAGAAATAACACCCTATTCTAGTTTGAACGACAGCTGGTGAGTGAGTTCTAGTAAACAGTGAAATTGTACATGCAAATGATTGAGTTTTTTTAAAGTATGTTCAGATCTTTCAATGGACGAATGTCAGTGAAATAAAGAGTTCTGAGTTCTCTCTCTCTCTCTCTCTCTCTCTCTCACACACACACACACACACACACACACACACACACACACACACACACACACACACACACACACTGTCTTTGGTGTTCCCTCTCAGTTAGCAAACAATTACTTTACTGGATTTAAACCCCGCACGGTAACACAAGAGACAAGTTGCCTGTAAAGTAAACATCCTTATATCAGTTAATATAACAGCACAGCACACTCAAATGAAATGACACTAATCGCATACAATGAGTATTTTCATAGTCTATATAGTAACATAACATCATCCTACGACTGAGAACAGTTTTCTTTCTGAAACTTGTTCTCATAGTGGCCAGTTCAAACAGCAGCAAACATACAACAAACAACACAACCAACAACAGTAACAACAAACACCCTTTAAATATTCTTCCTTATTTCGAAAGAAGATTCATGTTGTGTGATGAGTTTCATCCGCTGATGTGTTTTAGGTTTAGTTCACGCGAATTGTCGTCAGTAGTCCGTCTCTACATCACCAGAGAATTCGCCTATGTCAGTTACAATCTCAAGTCTGTAACACAGCAATGACGGACTGAAGTTACGATCTCAAGTCTGTAACACAGCAATGAAGACTGATGTTACAGATTCAATTATGTAGCACAGCAATGCCGGACTGAGGTTACGATCTCAAGTCTGTCAATTTTAACTGCTGTTCGTTATTTCACGACATTACATGAGAGGACAAATTATTTCTGTTGGAATGGGCACATGTCCCTACAATAAAATCTTATTACTGTAGTCTAATCTGTCATTAGTACTGGTCATACGATGTTCAGCTGAGATCACGTTGGTTGCTTTTTATATCCAATTCTCTCTCCCCCCCTCCCCCCACCCCCCTTGTTTTATCATCGTCAGTTTGTAACATGTATTTACCCTGAGACCTTGTGAAACCTTGTGAATAAGGCTGCGATTGACTATTGCACTGTTGTAAGTACTGTACTGTTGCAGTGTTATGAGTACTGTACTATTGTACTGTAAGTACTGTGTTGTTGTACTGTTGTAAGTACTGTGTTGTTGTACTGTTGTAAGTAGTGTATTGTTGCCCTGTTGTAAGTACTGTACTATTGTACTGTAAGTACTGTGTTGTTGTACTGTTGTAAGTAGTGTATTGTTGCCCTGTTGTAAGTACTGTACTATTGTACTGTAAGTACTGTGTTGTTGTACTGTTGTAAGTAGTGTATTGTTGCCCTGTTGTAAGTACTGTACTATTGTACTGTAAGTACTGTGCTACTGGACTGTTGTAAGTACTGTGTTGTTGTACTGTTGTAAGTAGTGTATTGTTGCCCTGTTGTAAGTACTGTACTGTTGCAGTGTTATGAGTACTGTACTATTGTACTGTAAGTACTGTGCTACTGGACTGTTGTAAGTACTGTGTTGTTGTACTGTTGTAAGTAGTGTATTGTTGCCCTGTTGTAAGTACTGTACTATTGTACTGTAAGTACTGTGCTACTGGACTGTTGTAAGTACTGTGTTGTTGTACTGTTGTAAGTATTGTATTGTTGCCCTGTTGTAAGTACTGTGATAAGTACTGTATTGTTGCATTGTTGTAAGTACCGAATACTGTAATATTGTACTGCAAGTACTGTGCTGTTGTACTGTTGTAAGTACTGTACTCTTGTACTGTTTTAAGTACCGTACTGTTGCAAGTACTGTACTGTAGCACTGTTATACCTACTGTACTATTGCACTGTTAGCACTGTTAACTGTTAACATTTCAAAATCTGATATCGTTGTGTTTCGCAATGGAGGACGTTTAGCAAAAAATGAGAAGTGGTACTTTAATGGAGAAAACATTAATGTTGTGAATTCCTACAAATATTTAGGGCTGTTTTTATCAACACGCCTATCATTTGTACAGGCGTGCGGAGACCTTGCTTCCAGAGCAAAAAAAGGTGTTTTTGAAATATTTAGAATTATGTGGAAACTTGGAGACACTTCACCATCCATTTTCTTTAAATTGTTTGATTCTCAGATTAGTCCTATACTGTTATATGCTTCGGAAATCTGGGGGTTACACTTGTACGGCTCTACGGAAAGCGTGCACTTGTTCGCACTAAAAAAACTGTTAAATGTTAGCCCTAGGACCCCGAATACTGTGGTTTATTCAGAAACAGGTAGATACCCTCTGTACATCAGAGCAAATGTTAACTGTATCAAGTATTGGTTACGCCTTACAAGGATGAATGTAGACAGACTTCCACACAAGGCGTATGTGATGTTGTATCATTTGCATGATAGTGGAACCCGCTGTTGGGTAACGGATGTCAGCGATGCATTATACAGGTACGGTTTTGGCTTTGTTTGGCTGAATCATGGTGTAGAAAACATTACTTCATTTTTAAGGGTATACAGACAACGATTGATTGATTGTTTCTGGCAAGACTGGCATAACAACATAAACTGCAGTGATAGATTTAACGTTTATAGAACTTTCAAACTGTCGCCATGTTTAGAACCTTATTTTGAACGGGTCTCAAGTAAAAGTTTACGTGACAAACTGATCAAGTTTAGACTAGGCATCTCTGATATAAAACTACACAAGTTAAGATATTCATCTGGCGAACAACCACTAAATTGCCCACTCTGTAATCACCGTTTGGAAGATGAAATGCATTTCCTTTTCACTTGCACAGCACTTAACGATCTTAGAAGTAGATTTATTCCACTGAAATATTATAAGTACCCCTCTTACAGTACCTTACGTCTATTATATGAAAACAATACATGTTTGTTTAACCTGGCAAGGTATATTCATTACGGTCTAGAACGTCGCAGCAAACAGCTGTCGCAGTAATGCTTGTATTTTCTGCCTTTTATTGTATGCCTGTACCCGTGAACTTACTTACGGGGCTGGAAGCCCTTCAGTAATAAAGATACTACTACTACTGTGCTATTGCGCTGTTGTAAGTACCATGTTGTTGCCCTGTTGTAAGTACTAATATGTTGTTGCCCTGTTGTAAGTACTGTACTGTTGCACTGCCATAAGTACTGAACTATTGCCCTGTAGGTACTGTGCTATTGCACTGTTGCAAGTACTCTACTGTTGCACTCATGTAAATACTGTTTTGTTGCACTGTTGTAAGTACTGAACTATTGCACTGTAAGAACTGAGCTATTGCATTGTTGTAAGTACTGTACTGTTGCAAGTTCTGTACTGTTGCACTGTCAAAAGTACTGTACTACTGCACTGTTGGAAATACTGTACTACTGCACTGCAAGTACTGTACTGTTGCACTGTAAGTACTGTACTGTTGCATTGTTGTACGTACCGTATTGTTGCCCTGTTGCAAGTTCTGTACTGTTGCACCTTCATAAATACTGTACTATTGCACTGTTGTAAATACTGTACTATTGCACTGTAAGTACTGTACTGTTGCACTGTTGTACGTACTGTATTGTTGCCCTGTTGCACTGTCATAAGTACTGTACTATTGCACTGTAAATACTGTGCTATTGCACTGTTGTAAGTACTGCATCGCTGTTGTAAGTACTGTTCTGCTGCACTGTTGTAAGTACTGTATCACTGTTGTAAGTACTGTATCACTGTTGTAAGTACTGTATCACTGTTGTAAGTACTGTATCACTGTTGTAAGTACTGTTCTGCTGCACTGTTGTAAGTACTGTATCACTGTTGTAAGTACTGTATCACTGTTGTAAGTACTGTTCTGCTGCACTGTTGTAAGTACTGTATCACTGTTGTGAGTACTGTATCACTGTTGTAAGTACTGTATCACTGTTGTGAGTACTGTATCACTGTTGTAAGTACTGTATCACTGTTGTAAGTACTGTATCACTGTTGTAAGTACTGTTCTGCTGCACTGTTGTAAGTACTGTATCACTGTGGTAAGTACTGTATCACTGTTGTAAGTACTGTATCACTGTTGTAAGTACTGTTCTGCTGCACTGTTGTAAGTACTGTATCACTGTTGTAAGTACTGTATCACTGTTGTAAGTACTGTATCACTGTTGTTAGTACTGTATCACTGTTTTTAGTACTGTATCACTGTTGTAAGTACTGCATCGCTGTTGTAAGTACTGTTCTGCTGCACTGTTGTAAGTACTGTATCACTGTTGTTAGTACTGTATCACTGTTGTTAGTACTGTATCACTGTTGTAAGTACTGTATCACTGTTGTAAGTACTGCATCGCTGTTGTAAGTACTGTATCACTGTTGTAAGTACTGTTCTGCTGCACTGTTGTAAGTACTGTATCACTGTTGTAAGTACTGTTCTGCTGCACTGTTGTAAGTACTGTATCACTGTTGTTAGTACTGTATCACTGTTGTTAGTACTGTATCACTGTTGTAAGTACTGTATCACTGTTGTAAGTACTGTATCACTGTTGTTAGTACTGTATCACTGTTGTTAGTACTGTATCACTGTTGTAAGTACTGTATCACTGTTGTAAGTACTGTTCTGCTGCACTGTTGTAAGTACTGTATCACTGTTGTTAGTACTGTATCGCTATTGTAAGTACTGTATCACTGTTGTTAGTACTGTATCACTGTTGTAAGTACTGTATCACTGTTGTTAGTACTGTATCACTGTTGTAAGTACTGTTCTGCTGCACTGTTGTAAGTACTGTATCACTGTTGTAAGTACTGTATCACTGTTGTAAGTACTGTATCACTGTTGTAAGTACTGTATCACTGTTGTAAGTACTGTATCACTGTTGTTAGTACTGTATCGCTATTGTAAGTACTGTATCACTGTTGTAAGTACTGTATCACTGTTGTAAGTACTGTATCACTGTTGTTAGTACTGTATCACTGTTGTAAGTACTGTATCACTGTTGTAAGTACTGTTCTGCTGCACTGTTGTAAGTACTGTATCACTGTTGTTAGTACTGTATCGCTATTGTAAGTACTGTATCACTGTTGTTAGTACTGTATCACTGTTGTAAGTACTGTATCACTGTTGTAAGTACTGTATCACTGTTGTTAGTACTGTATCACTGTTGTTAGTACTGTATCACTGTTGTAAGTACTGTATCGCTGTTGTTAGTACTGTATCGCTGTTGTTAGTACTGTATCACTGTTTTTAGTACTGTATCACTGTTGTAAGTACTGTATCACTGTTGTAAGTACTGTATCGCTGTTGTAAGTACTGTATCACTGTTGTAAGTACTGTATCACTGTTGTTAGTACTGTATCACTGTTGTTAGTACTGTATCACTGTTGTAAGTACTGTTCTGCTGCACTGTTGTTAGTACTGTATCACTGTTGTTAGTACTGTATCACTGTTGTTAGTACTGTATCACTGTTTTTAGTACTGTATCACTGTTGTAAGTACTGTATCACTGTTGTAAGTACTGTTCTGCTGCACTGTTGTTAGTACTGTATCACTGTTGTTAGTACTGTATCACTGTTGTTAGTACTGTATCACTGTTGTTAGTACTGTATCACTGTTGTTAGTACTGTATCACTGTTGTAAGTACTGTTCTGCTGCACTGTTGTTAGTACTGTATCACTGTTGTTAGTACTGTATCACTGTTGTTAGTACTGTTCTGCTGCACTGTTGTTAGTACTGTATCACTGTTGTAAGTACTGTATCACTGTTGTAAGTACTGTTCTGCTGCACTGTTGTTAGTACTGTATCACTGTTGTTAGTACTGTATCACTGTTGTTAGTACTGTATCACTGTTGTAAGTACTGTTCTGCTGCACTGTTGTTAGTACTGTATCACTGTTGTAAGTACTGTATCACTGTTGTAAGTACTGTATCACTGTTGTTAGTACTGTATCACTGTTGTAAGTACTGTATCACTGTTGTAAGTACTGTATCACTGTTGTTAGTACTGTATCACTGTTGTAAGTACTGTATCACTGTATCACTGTTGTTAGTACTGTATCACTGTTGTAAGTACTGTATCACTGTTGTAAGTACTGTTCTGCTGCACTGTTGTAAGTACTGTTCTGCTGCACTGTTGTAAGTACTGTATCACTGTTGTTAGTACTGTATCACTGTTGTTAGTACTGTATCACTTTTGTAAGTACTGTTCTGCTGCACTGTTGTAAGTACTGTTCTGCTGCACTGTTGTAAGTACTGTATCACTGTTGTAAGTACTGTATCACTGTGGTAAGTACTGTATCACTGTTGTTAGTACTGTATCACTGTTTTTAGTGCAGCCGCACTCGCCTAAGCGAAACACGCTTAAGCAAAAAACTCGGATAACGGAAACCAAAACCAATTCCCCGCCAGACCCCCCTCTTTGTAAGACTATTTCTAATTCGGATAAGCCAAACTCTATCAAAAAATAGCTAACTCAAACACGGATATCTCAAACGTGATTTTGACAGATAAGCCGAACTCTAAACACTGTCGGAGAGACTTTTTAATTTTTGCTTGGAAAACACGTCGGGAAGATATACATATTTCGTCACGGCTATAATTATCCTACGGAAACGAACACGTCACCTGTTCTTCAGTATGCAGGAAACAGATGACACATGCCACACGTTTTGCAGGCGCCATTGTTTGGACAGAAAGAGTTGCAAGTTTGGGTGAAGGCTATTATGGAGGGAACTCGTACAGGTCTATTTTTAGACAAACGTCACCTGAGGTCACGGGATTCCGGAAACGCCCGATAGCGCGTTCCAAACCCTATCCAAACCCTAGGCCTAACCTTAAGACTAACCCTAACCCTAACCGTCTAAAAATAGATCTGTACGAGTTCCCTCCATAATAGCCTCCCCCGTAAGTTTGCGTGCGTGAATTAGGTGGTGGGTTCAGGGTTAGAGATGGGATGGCCGAGGGGCACAGGGAAGGGGCAGGTCGAAAGGTAACTTTGGGAGATTTGCGATGGGCGTGGTTTATGGGCTAGTCGAAAGGATGTGAGCTCGGGCTTAGATTTGTGCGTACTTACTTACTTACTTAGGCCCTTGGCTCCACGTGGAGCATAGGCCATCGACAACCCTTCGCCATCGCACTCTGTTCTGGGCTAGTCTTGCCACTCCAGTCCAGTTGGTCCCCTGCTTACATAGCTCTGCCTCAGTGTCCCGCCTCCAGCTGTTGCGAGGCCGGCCTCTCTTCCTTTTCCCCTGCGGGTTCCATGTCAGGGCTTGGCGTGTGGTGCTGGATGCTGGCTTCCTGAGGGTGTGTCCAATCCAGCCCCACTTCTTCCGCAGGATCTGCTTGGCCACTGGTTCCTGCCCCGCTCGCTCCCACAGCTCTTCATTCCGGATCTTCTCTGGCCATCGGATGTTGAAGATGCGCCTCAGACAGGTGTTGAGAAATGTCTGGATCTTCTGCTGCATCGTTTTCGTTGTCCTCCATGTTTCGCATCCGTAGAGCAGAACTGACTTCACGTTGGAGTTGAAGATGCGAAGTTTGGTTCTTATGCTGACAACTTTGGATGCCCAGACGTTCTTCAGCATGACCATTGCTGCCCTTGCCTTGCCGATTCTGGCTGTGACGTCTCGGTCTGTGCCTCCCTGTACATCAACCACACTCTCCAGGTAGACAAAAGACTCCACCTCCCTGATGGGCTCTCCACCGACTGTGACTGGTGTGTTGGCAGTGGTGTTGATCTTCATCAGCTCGGTTTTCTTCCTGTTGATCTTGAGCCCTGTTCCGGCTGATGTGGCTTCCAGGCACGTAGTCTTGTCCTGCATCTGGCTGTGGCTGTGAGACAGGAGCGCCAGGTCGTCCGCGAAGTCGAGGTCATCCAGCTGCGTCCAGAGTGTCCACTGTATCCCGTTTTTCCTGCCTGCTGTAGTGGTCTTCATGATCCAGTCGATGACCAGGAGGAAGAGAAACGGGGACAACAGGCATCCCTGGCGGACTCCGGTCTTCACCTCGAAGCTTTCTGACAACTGGCCAGCATGGGCAATCCTGCAGCTCATGTCTTAGTAGGTGCACTGGATCAGGGAGATGATCTTCCCAGGAACTCCATAGTGCCTTAGCAGCTTCCACAGTGCCTCTCTGTCTACACTGTGGAAAGCCTTCTCATAGTCTATGAAGTTGATGTAGAGGGGGGAGTTCCACTCCAGCGACTGCTCCACAATGATGCGTAGGCTGGCAATCTGGTCAGCGCAGGACCTGTTCCTGCGAAAGCCCGCCTGCTGGTCTCGGAGCATGGGGTCGACTGCCTCTCTCATCCTCTCCAGTAGAATTCTGTTGAGAACCTTGCCTGGCACTGACAGGAGCATGATCCCTCGGTAGTTGCTGCAGTCCCTGAGGTCCCCTTTCTTTGGCAGCTTGATGACGATCCCTTCTTTCCACTGTGCTGGCACCTCTTCCTTCTCCCAGATCTTGCTGAATAGACTGTGCAGCATGTTGACGGCTGTCTCTGTGTCTGCTTTGATGGCTTCTGCTGGTATCTCGTCCGGCCCTGCAGCTTTCCCATTTCTCAGTGTCATGATGGCTTTCCTGATCTCCGCCTTAGAGGGCTTGTCGCAGTTGATGGGTAGTTCTGTCTCTGCTGGTGGGATGTCTGGTGGTGTCCACCGGATCCAACGGATTTATGGGAAGAATGATCTAATGTGTTCAGCACACCGTAAGGTTGATTTTTAAACCTCTAGAGTCGCTAGGGCCGGGTTCCAGGTAACCAGCTTTACCTTGTCGACAAAATGGCAAAAAATGTCCTGATTCTACTTAGACTTGAAACCACGCAATTAACCATGATGCGCAAGTTTTAATGCACCATATCCGACTTTTTTCTTTTTTTCTCTGGTACATAATGCTATTTTCTCTGAAGACATGTTGATTTGTAGTAGTTCTAGTGGCAAAACATCGCTTGGGGTTACCATTACAGACATGTCTTGTAATTCAACATTTTGGGGGGTGGGGAGCTTAAATCGTTTACTGTGACGCTAAGACACATCGCAGCAGCCAATAATCGGGTTTGTAATAACCAGCATACCCCGCCTGGGTTCTCTGAGACAAAGAAATGCCGACAGTTAAAACATATTTGATTTCAGAAAACAGAAAAGAGCAGTTCTGTTTGATTTTATCTCGATTTGAAACAACGATATTGCCTTTAAGGGCTGCTTTAGATGCACTCTACCTAACGTTTTTTCACCTGTTCTGATAGAGATTAACACTTTCTCTGAAAACGTGTTCATTGATAGTAGTTTTACTGGCAAAACATTGCTTGGGATAATCCACAAGAGAGATTTCTTGTAATTTGACAATTTTTTTTTTATTTTTTTTTTTTTTTGGGGGGGGGGGGGGGTAGGAGGTTAAATCTGATATTGTGACACCAAGACACATTGCAGAAGGACACAGTCAAGTTTGAAATAACCAGCATACCCCACTTACGGTATAGGAGACAAAGAAATGCTCACAGATATGATGCATGAGACTCAAGGAAAGAGAACAAGGCATTGTCTCCCTCTATTCAAGACTTTCCCCACTGGTGGAATACTTGGCTTACGTCAACCAACACTGTGAAGCAGTATCCGGCTGTATTTTGTTTTTGTTTGTTTTATTGAAGACAAGAGACGTTTATAAACATAGTCATACATGGTCTTATTTATATTGTGAAATATAAAGGAAACTTTTGAGTGATTGAAATCACTGCTTGTCAATGCATTATGGTGCGTGTGGTCAGTGAGCGCGGACAGTACCCTCACTTAAAGGGCTGTAACTCTTGGTACAACCCAGCCGATTTTTGGGAACAATGATCTAATGTGCTCAGCACACCCCAAAGTTCATTTGTAAACTGGTCTAATAGAGTCGCCGGGGGGAGTGCATGGTAACCGACCTCACCTTTTCGACTAATCGTTAGCACACAACCCACAGGACACGACTCTTCTTACAAAAAGAGACAAATTAAAAGAGGAAATTGAAATCACCGAAATACATAAAGCAAAAGCAGCACAAATCAGGTCAAAAGAGAGGTTTATAGAACAAGGCGAGAAAAATCAATTACTAGAAAACATTAGTGAAACGGAAATCGCACAAGCCCTCCAAAGTATGAAAAACGGTTCCTCCCCTGGCTTGGACGGTTTAACAACAAGTTTTTGTAAATTTTTCTGGACTAAAATTAAAACTACACTAATGAAATCGCTCCAGTCAGCCTACCAGAAAGGAGAGATGTCTTCAATGCAGAGAAAGGCAGTTATCACCTTAATACATAAAGGAAAAGGCCTCCCACGTGATTCTTTAAAAAACTGGAGACCCATATCGCTAACCAATACTGACTACAAAATTCTTGCAAAATGTTTGGCTCGAAGACTAACTGGTGTAATTAAGAACCTCATTAGTGACGATCAAGCAGGATTTATAAAGGGAAGAAATGCTAGTACCCTCATTAGACTCATTGATGATATAATAGACTATGCAAATGAGACAAATACCTCCGGAATCGTTCTAGCACTGGATTATTCCAGAGCATTCGATTCAATCTCCAAAGACTTTATATTGTGGTCATTCAGACAGTTTGGGTTTGGAGAAAATTTCACTCGCTGGATAGAAGTGCTAACAAAGAACACACAGAGCTGCATAAATTACTCAGGTTGGATCTCAGAGCATTTCGCTGTAGAGGCCGGAATAAGGCAAGGATGTCCGTGTTCGCCCTTGACCTTCGTCCTAGCCCTGGAGATCCTGGCATGTAAAATAAGAGCTACTCACGCAATCAGAGGATTCACTGTTACTGACCAGACTACTTGCACCTACACACAAAAACTAGCGATGTTCGCCGATGACGTTACGATGCTGCTCAAAGATAAAAACGACTTCGATGTCGCCCTGCAAACAGTCGAAGAATTTACATAATAAATAAAATAAATAAAGACAAGACAGAAGCAATGTGGATAGGCTCTATGAAAAATTCACAAGAAGAATACGGAAACATAAAATTGAAAAAGCAAATAAAAATCCTGGGAATATACTTCAACAACAGTATACCAGCATCTAGTTCAGTGGAAAACTGGACACCACGACTGCACAATATAGAAAGATTAACTGCCCGTTGGTCTAAAAGAAACCTTAGTATTAGTGGAAAAATATGTATCATTAAAAGTCTGTTAATACCACAGTTAGTTTACCCTATGCAAGCCCTGGTGGCCCCGACACATATTCTGTCTAAAGCCAATTCAGCTCTGTTCAGATTCTTGTGGAAGAAGAAATTCACCAATACGCGAGCATTTGAAAAAATCAAACGTACAGTTATGTGTGGCTCCCCAGAAACAGGAGGACTGGCAATGATTAACGTTGCTGACATGCAAACATCTTTCCTCCTTTCCTGGGCCTGGAAAACGCAAATCAAAGATGACCTAAAATGGAAAGTAATTCCTAGCATAGCACTGGGCAGAATAGGCCCTGGTTTAATTTGTTTCCACGCAAATGTCTCCTCAAAGGAATTTAAAGGCGCGCATTTGATAAAATCCGTCTTTTGGGGGGAGGTAATAAAAAGCTGGTTGGATAATAAAAACTCAATAGTGAAAGAAGTGAAAACCCTGGAGAATGAATCTGTATGGAATAATGACACAATTAGATATAAACAAGATGGCCACCAGCCCAATATGTTGTTTCCATTCAATGACCTGCTGTAGTCACAGTCGTAGTCGTTGTGTCATGTATGCAGCCCGCGCGCACACGAACGCAAGCTCTCTGACATTAAGCATGCTGACATAAAGAAAGTACTGGAAACCCTTTCCGTGCCTCTATGCACTTGCAAAACCCCAAACACATGAGGTCGTGTGAGCTCGCCTAGCTGGTTGACGTCACAAACTTTTTGGCGTATGCGAAGTTCTACATGGGTGAATGAATTCTTGTAATAAAGTCGTTCCCCTTAGACTCCAGAGTGCAGTCCCTTTTTTTATATATTTTTTTTATAGAAAAGCGAAGACTTGCCTGTCATATGAATTGATTTGAAACGAAGTCTTGAATATCCGACCACTTTTCGTTTGGGCAAAATCTTTGCCAGCGGACAATTATTGTTGCGCTTTGATGGCACTGTTTACGTGGTACACTGATCCAACAGGATGTGAGAAAAGGCAAGGGGGTTGCACTCTGACAAGCAAGGGTGCTGCACTCTACAGGCAAGTATTATTGCACGGTGCAGACGATCACGTACCTGCCTTGTGATGGAGTAAGGGACGATTACAAAAGCATACACACCCGTGATCTAGGACTGAATGTAATAATAGATCTGTCCATTCAGACAGAGACATGTTTGTCTCTGATTCAGAAACACGCCTACTTTCACTCTGAAGACAGCCTGCCATCACCTGCGTCACTGAGGATCGCTCTGGGTTCAAAGCTGGTCAAGGATGACATAGTGCGCGATCTTGTGTTTGAGAGCACCGAGACAATTTAGGGCCATCACGGTAGCGCAGTGAGCGCCATTTCCCCACCGTGCACAGAGAGTGCGTTCCCTTTAGACTCCAGAGTGCAGTCCCTTTTCGGCGGGGGCGTGAAAATGTGACTGCTTACACCCAGCGCCATTTTCAAAAATGGCGATTTTTTTTTTTAGAAAAGCAGAGACGTGTGTCATATGATTCGATTTGAAACGAAGTCTTGAATATCCGACCACTTTTCGTTTGGTCAAAATCTTTGCCAGCGGACAATTATTGTTGCGATTTGATGGCACTGTTTACGTGGTACACTGATCCAACAGGATGTGAGTAAACGGCAAGGGGGTTGCACTCTGACAGGCAAGGGTGCTGCACTCTACAGGCAAGTATTACTGCACGGTGCAGACGATCACGTACCTGCCTTGTGGTGGAATAAGGGACGATAACAAAAGCATACACACCCGTGCTCTAGGACTGAATGTAATAATAGATCTGTCCTTTCAGACAGAGACATGTTATGTATGTCTCTGATTCAGAAACACGCCTACTTTCACTCTGAAGACAGTCTGCCATCACTTGCGCCATTGAGGATCCCTCTGGGTTCAAAGCTGGTCAAGGATGACATAGTGCGCGACCTTGTGCTTGAGAGCACCGAGACAATTTAGGCCCGTCACGGTAGCGCAGTGAGCGCCATTTCCCCACTGTGCACAGAGGTACTTTCCACTGAAAGACTCTGTGCCCCAGAGAGTGCGTTCCCTTTTGACAGAGTTACTTCCCGCAGACCTGACTGACAGACGATTGCTTACTGGTAGGCCTATCGGAGAAGAGACCCTCTCTCTCTCTCTCTCTCTCTCTCTCTCGCCTTAGACGCGCGCGCGCACGCACGCACGCACGCACACACACACACACACGCACACACACACACACACACACACACACACACACACACACACACACACACACACACGCACGCACGCACGCACGCACGCACGCACGCACACACACATTATGCTTCTGAGTGTGAGTCAGTGGCAAAAACGAAACCCACTGAAATTCCCGCTTTCCACATGTCAAGTTGTAGAGACTCGCGCGAAAAGATACTGCATGCAAAATAATTTCTAGACCATCCCAGAACATGCTGGTGCAGTAACGTCAGTAGATTACGTCACCTTGGAAAGATTTCGAACCTTCCAGTAAGTTGAGGAATGTTCTAGATCTGACCTGTTCAGTACGTAAGCAGCCCTGCACAGCGTTCTGGATTCTTCTTCTTTCATGAATTTGTTCTCCGTGCATATTCTGTTCATAAAGTATTGGAGTTGTATTCTGTTGTATCCCGTGTCTTCTCTGCGATTGCACGAAGATGGCGACATAGTAGAAGTAAAATACACCACGTCTCAAAACAGAGGAATTCGGAAAGAAAGTGGCGAGACACCCCCAAGAAAAACAGCATCACGTCAATCAAACATGACGCACTTACTTTACGTCAGTGCGCGTGCGTCTCTTCTTCGATGTTTGTGAGGCGTGTGGCTTGTAGAGGAAATGTGCTGTGAGTACAAATTTTCGGGTCAACTGACGATAACGGCTGCAGTGAAATTTTCTAATTTTTTTGTATATTTTTTTATGGCACCCCAGGCTCATTATCTATGTATAGTAAGAGCGATCTTGAGATCTAAAGTGTGTTTACCAGCACTTTCATCAGGTACGGCTTACGCCAAAAGTATAGAAGCGACAACCTCCAATATTCACTCAGTTGAGAGTTCGTATTCATGCTATGTCCAAAAAATGGAGTGGTTTAGGTAAATATTACGCCTTTAAACGCCAGAAAGCCACTTTTTCTGAAAAGGGCGATAACTCGCAAATCTTGTGTGCAATCGTACCTGGATCGGGCCTTCTATTCAACAATCTTGATTCATTTAGAAACCCCAAATTTGAAATCGATCGGTTCAGTATTTTCGGAGAAATAGGCATCTGAACTAGGTTCACATGCAATGTCAACTCAGGCTCGGTTTACATGAAAACTATAAGAGCGACCATTTTCTAGTAGTGACTCTGTTCAGAGTCCGTATTCAAGCTATCTACTGCCAAAAAATTGAGTGATTTAAATAAATATTACGCCTGTGAACGACAGACAACCAACTTGTCTCAAAAGGGCGATAACTCTCAAATCACTTAAGCAATCATCACACGCTTGGTTCCTCTAATGTAACATTTTGATATATTTAGATACCCCAAATTTGAAGCCATTCGGTTGAGTATTTTCGAAGAAACCGGCCTGGACACAATTCACACACACACAGCCGCACGCACACACATACGCACAGACGGCACTCACTGAGGAGGAGAAGCGCGTTCGGCGCACCGTACATGTCAGCATCGATGACGCACGTTTTCTTACGTCATTGTCAGAGTTACACTTGCAAAATCGTCTCTGCGGGAGATCGGCAGTGACGTGCGTTTGTACCACAGATGTTTGCCTATGAACGTGGAAAATTTAGCCCGTCCTATGATGTTGTTTCCATTACTATGGAAACAACATAAAACAACCCTTGTTCCTAAAAAGTTGGATTAGAGCCTCTTTAATTTATGTGAAAGACATTTATAAAGACGGTCATTTTCTTTAATGAAATATGCACTATAGTAGGGCGTGGCCCAACCCGAATGTTTGAATACGGTGCAGTAACCACGGCACTTCGAGCACGCATGATACACCCCGTAAACACAACTAACACTCAGGAAAATACATCTCTACCAAAGAATCCATCACCAAAATGGTTCCGCCAAAAAATTACAGAAAATAAGACACCCACCCCATGTGCTACGAACTTCTGGCAAAACAAATATGGTTTAACGATCAACAAAGAACATTGGCTAGTCGCAACACATACAACTAAAGAACAAAGGCTTAGGCTCCTCCACTGGAAAATACTGCATAACATCTACCCAACGGCAATCCTACTATCCAAGATGGGAGTACGAACAAATGATAAATGTGAACATTGTAATGTAACAGATTTTATGGAACACTTTTTCTGGCATTGTGTCAAAGTAAAACCGTTATGGTCATCCGTAATAGATCACATTTACAAACTTACAGGGGAAAACGTTATTCTGACTGAAACCGACATTTTATTCGGCTATAGGCCTCACAATGTAAGAGATAATACTTGCTCCATCGTCAACCTCTTTATTCTAGTAGCAAAGTTGTCCATCAGCAAGTATAAATATGGAACCCGTACTGACTTAAAAACACTGTTTGAAACTGAACTGAGGATTAGACACGTGACGTAATTGTTTTTCACCTGATTGTAACAGATATCTCTCCATATGTGTCTGACTGTCGGTCTGCCCGGCCCTATCTGCCTCTCTCTCTCTGTCTCTCTCACACACACATACACACACACAGATGCGCGCGCAGGTCATGCAGCGTAGAGCTCTCTCTCTCTCTCTCACACACACACACACACACACTCACACACAGAGTATCTGTCGGATAAAGTGTTGGGTGAACTGTGTATGTACAGTCCTTTGTTTTTTCTTTTTCTTTTTTTTTTTTGCTGCCCCAAGTCTTTTGCCAACTCCAGTGGTGCTCCTCCCAGGTCATGGGTGGAACCCACGGAGGGCTCGGAAGCTGGGACAATTTTTATTATGCATGATGATGGAGATGAGAATGATAGTAAGATGATGCTATGGAGGTCCATGTGTTTTGGGACTGCGGGACAGGGCCGCATTCCACGCTTCCTGTCATAAATATCCCGGCATTCACCAGGCCCAGGAACTACGGCACCTGCGGTGCCGGCCGTGTAATCATCCACATCATAAGACGTGTCATACTAAGGAAAGCACCCCCAAAGTCGCACCCTTGAAGTGGGTGAAGCTCGGCTGTGTGGCAACAGCCTCCCCATTGGGCCCATAGCACACCCGCTCTGGGTAGGAGCCGACCTAGGTAGGAAAAATCCCGCTTGCCTCGGCTGGGATTCGAACCAGGGTCTCCCGGTCCATGATCCGAAGTGCTAACCACTACACTACGGGGGCCGGTGTGTATGTACAATCCTAGTGTACACGATAATCTTTTTTTCCGCTATTGTAAATCTAACAATTGTTCTTTTGCGGTCGTACAATAACGCACTTATGTATGTAAAAGGAAAAAAAATGTTCATGAACTAACTACTGTTGGGAAAAAAGGAGCCAATGAAGAAAGGATGCTCGACAAAACAAAAAAACAAAAACAAAACAAAACAAAAGTCTGAGGTATCCTGCAACTGAGGCTCAAAAACAAGAGAAAAAGAAAAAAAAATAGATTAAGGGGGAGCATTAAGCGGCAAACACAGTTTCCAACCTCAAAATGAAAAAAAAAAAAATAAAAAAGCGGCGAATTCATATTATATTCTCCACAGTCGTCTTCAAGAAAGACTGCGACAAAGCGGCGACAGCGGTATCAACTGACTTAAGCAGAGCGCCTGGTGAAATCCCCAGCAGACGCAAGCCAAGAAACAGTTGTGTGTGGGTGTACACATGCACCCACCTCCACCCCCCCCCCCCCTCCACCCCACCCCTCCCTCTGCCTGCCCACACTTCCTGAATCAGGTGGAGGTTTCGTGCAGGTGAAAATAGCACTCTAGTCAGTACGGTGATAAACAAGACTTGTCGTGTTTGTGAAGCCGGAATACAAACTATGGAGGGTAGGGATCCACGCAGTGTAGTCTACCTCGAGATAAGTTTCATGGTCTGTATTCACTATAACCTTAGCGGCACAACTCAGTTTGTATTGAGTAGTATGAACTACAACTTCGTCTTTTTTTTTTTCTTTTTTTTTACCTTAGACCGCGTAGGGGGGGGGGGGGGGGGGCGAGAGAGAGAGAGTGTGTGTGTGTGTGCGTGGGGGGGGGGGGTGTAAGGGGATGGGGTGAGGGGGGAGGGAGTAAGGTGGTTGTTTGGGGGGTTAACAACCTTCTAACCACATACACGCGTGATATCAAAGACGGGCAACAGCTTGTTGTTGTTGTTGTTGTTGTTGTTTGTGTTGTTTCTCCTCCCAGATAGGATTGGAACTTGCAACCTTGTCACTGGCAGTCCACCACTCTACCAGCCACGCCATCCTGGTTCCTTTGCGTTGGAGTGGAAAAAGCCGGGGGGGAGGGAGGGGGGGGGGGGGGTGGGTGTTGAGGGTATGGTAGGGGGGAGAGCGGGAAGGAATATCGATAATAATTCCGCAGTGCATCTAGAGATTGAAACCAAGCAAAACAGCCAACTAAAATGTGATTGAGGTAATAGTAGTTGTGGTTGTGTTAGGAGGGGATGAGAGGTGGGATTGTGGGGAATGGATGGTTGAAGTGAAATACCGGTAGTCCAAGATTAGAACAGAATAGATGACTTAAGAACAAAACACACATCTTCATGCTCTCCTATGAATGTCTATCACTTTGTATATTTGGGGGAAAAATATATATATAAGCTTATACACTGTTTCTTCAATACATAGGTAGTTGATCTTAATTATCATAAAGTCTCCTTATGAATTTTTTTTTTTTTTTTTTTAATGAAACTACTGCTGTAGTTTGTGTAGATTCTTCGACTGTTTCCTCTAAGATGACAGTCTCATCACTTTCATCTAAGGAGAGTCAACAAATTAATGTATGCCCATTAGTTATGAACATTCCTGAGCACTGCTCATTTATAGGCGGATTTGACCCGCATTAAACTGTTCACAAGTATTGCACGGTGCAACTAATTGTCCTGCTGATTCAAGGGTTTTTTGTTTTTTTTTAAATCTGTTTTGATGCAAGTTTGGTTCGACATTACAAGAGAAAATCTTACAAGGGGTCCTCGACCGATGTGTGTGTGTGTGTGTGTGTGTGTGTGTGTGTGTGTGTGTGTGTGTGTGTGAAGCCCAGCGAGTCCTTTATTGTTATGTCAGAGCAGCGCTATACAAAAAAACATTTATTGTTATCACTATTTGTGCCCAAGGCATATGTGGGCGAAATACTGCGGTTGCCGATTCTCGTTCTAGCTCGTGAACATGCGTGAACGTGCGCGATTTTGGACCGAGACTAGGCTTGATAGACTCGGCATGTGGGCTACTCGAGTCAGCACTGCCACTGCGTTGCGATCGGCTGTCAAAATGGCTTGAGAAAATCAGATAAGCTGGAGAAATTCCCATAGATGGTCTTACCTAATGGTGAGATCGTTCAGTTTGAACCCTTTCCTTCAAAAGTTTCAGAGCCGAGATTCAGGAATTTGTGGATAAAAACGATTCGAAGGCAGAACTTCGACCCGTCTCGGTGGGATAGCGTGTGCAGCCGCCATTTCGTCGGGTACAAGCGGACAAAATCGGTCCTCAGTACCTCCATTGTTTGAACACAATGGCTATGGAACCAAAAATCAAGAAAGAAAGACTTTCATTTCCAAGCAAAAGTTCAGTTCGCACTGATAAACAGCCAAAGTGCTTGAATAAAAATTAGTGGCAAGCCACAAGTCACAGGTCGACTCGACCTTTACACCGCCTACCTCAGTCTCGGTTGAAGCGACTGTCGATCTGCTTCAAGGGCTAGAGAGATAAGCTGCGCTTTTGTGTAGCCACTAAAACGCACGCCCCTGTCTCTCAGATTTTTTTTTTTTTTTTTCCAGTTCAGGAACTTTCATTAATTTTATCGCGAACATCTTCGCCGGTAGAAACGCTCACGTCAGTTGCTCGCCATCGCATGCGTAGCCCACATAAGGAGGACCGTTCGCGTCTCCAGCGCTGGAGAGCACCCGACTCTTCGTAACCGGCATCCGCGGGCGGACTTTGCCCCATGTCGGGGTAAGTCCGCCCTGTGGAGGGTAGGTCAGCTCACAGACAAATTTGAGTACTTTTTTATGACAGTCTTCCCATTTTTTTTTTCCTACACAATGTAGGCAAGATATTTGCACTTAATTTAAACCAGGAATTGATCCTCCAGCGTTAATGGTACGTTCTCCAGGTCGCTCAGACTGCGAAGTGGAGCGAACTAGCCCCGGTCTCCCTTACATGTATGTATGTAGCACCTCAGTGACTTCAGTAAAGCATTTCAGTTCTTACTAATATAAGTGGTCGCCATTCAAGTTCAAGTTAGTTGTGATTATCTAGACCCATCATACGGCAGTGGGCAGCAGACTTTGTAGCGTGTTACAGCATGCTAAGTGTAACATTGTAACACTGTACCCACAACTCACTGGAAAGTGAGTCACTATTTGTAACACTCGCACAATACGTGTATATGTAGTATTAATACGACACATTCCCGACTGGTCACGTGCCAGTGATGGAACACAAATAGCTATGATGACGAGCAACTGTCAGTAAACATATCATAGTGATAAATAAATAAATAAATAAACATGACTAACTCACCTCGCGAGACGTGTCCTGTTTTAAGTCAATATGGCGGAGCGTGTTGTGGCAACGGACGAGACACTTCCTGGTTGTGAAGTGTCAGTTTCGTTACGTCAGTTTACATCGACGAGCACATCGTTCAGGGGGCAGAAGCCTTGTCAAACTGGCGGACACAGGTACCCAATAGAATTGCGCAAAAAGTGGGTTGTAGGAACGTGTTTTGCATAAAGTATTGAAATTTCACTTTTGAAATTTTTTTTTGGAGAGTGGAATTGAGTGAAGGGTTTTTTATTGTTGTGGGTGGAAAGGTGCATGTTTGGTGTATTTTTAGGCGAGAGAATGAGAATGGTGGCAGCCTCGTTCTTGGCTTGTTGACATGTAAACAACATGTGCAGTTATGTCCCTTCGACTGCTGTCT
>JACVVK020000165.1:65000-195000 GCA_018292915.2 Batillaria attramentaria
ACTGTGAATATACAACTGTAAACATACAACTCTAAACCGACTAACTCTAAACATACAACTGTAAACATATAACTCAAAACATACCGGCAACTGTAAACACACAACTGTAAACATATAAATGTAAACATACAACGACTAAACATACAACTGTTAACATACAACTAATAAACATACAACTCTATAACGTGTGTATAGTACACGTGTTCTTTATCTTTCCCTATACGTGGTATTTACTTGTCACAGTTAGTACCTGTCTGTACACGTGGTATTTACTTGTCACAGTTAGTACCTGTCTGTACACGTGGTATTTACTTGTCACAGTTAGTACCTGTCTGTACACGTGTTCTTTATCTTTCCCTATACGTGGTATTTACTTGTCACAGTTAGTACCTGTCTGTACACGTGGTATTTACTTGTCACAGTTAGTACCTGTCTGTACACGTGTTCTTTATCTTTCCCTATACGTGGTATTTACTTGTCACAGTTAGTACCTGTCTGTACACGTGGTATTTACTTGTCACAGTTAGTACCTGTCTGTACACGTGGTATTTACTTGTCACAGTTAGTACCTGTCTGTACACGTGTTCTTTATCTTTCCCTATACGTGGTATTTACTTGTCACAGTTAGTACCTGTCTGTACACGTGGTATTTACTTGTCACAGTTAGTACCTGTCTGTACACGTGGTATTTACTTGTCACAGTTAGTACCTGTCTGTACACGTGTTCTTTATCTTTCCCTATACGTGGTATTTACTTGTCACAGTTAGTACCTGTTTGTACACGTGTTACTGTTTACCTGTGTTATAACATGTATCTACACGTGTCTTTTAGTGGTGTTATCTACATTTCTCTACATCTGTTACTTCCCTGTGTTATTTACCTGTGTTATAACATGTATCTACACGTGTCTTTTAGTGGTGTTATCTACATTTATCTACATCTGTTACTTCCCTGTGTTATTTACCTGTGTTATAACATGTATCTACACGTGTCTTTTAGTGGTGTTATCTACATTTATCTACATCTGTTACTTACCTGTGTTATTTACCTGTGTTATAACATGTATCTACACGTGTCTTTTAGTGGTGTTATCTACATTTATCTACATCTGTTACTTCCCTGTGTTATTTACCTGTGTTATAACATGTATCTACACGTGTCTTTTAGTGGTGTTATCTACATTTGTCTACATCTGTTACTTACCTGTGTTATTTACCTGTGTTATAACGTGTATCTACACGTACTTTTGTGGTGTTATCTACATTTATCTACATCTGTTACTTCCCTGTGTTATTTACCTGTGTTATAACATGTATCTACACGTACTTTAGTGGTGTTATCTACATTTATCTACATCTGTTACTTACCTGTGTTATTTACCTGTGTTATAACGTGTATCTACACGTGTCTTTTAGTGGTGTTATCTACATTTATCTACATCTGTTACTTACCTGTGTTATTTACCTGTGTTATAACATGTATCTACACGTGTCTTTTAGTGGTGTTATGTACATTTATCTACATCTGTTACTTCCCTGTGTTATTTACCTGTGTTATAACGTGTATCTACACGTGTCTTTTAGTGGTGTTATCTACATTTATCTACATCTGTTACTTCCCTGTGTTATTTACCTGTGTTATAACATGTATCTACACGTACTTTAGTGGTGTTATCTACATTTGTCTACATCTGTTACTTACCTGTGTTATTTACCTGTGTTATAACATGTATCTACACGTGTCTTTTAGTGGTGTTATGTACATTAATCTACATCTGTTACTTACCTGTGTTATTTACCTGTGTTATAACATGTATCTACACGTGTCTTTTAGTGGTGTTATCTACATTTATCTACATCTGTTACTTACCTGTGTTATTTACCTGTGTTATAACGTGTATCTACACGTGTCTTTTAGTGGTGTTATCTACATTTATCTACATCTGTTACTTACCTGTGTTATTTACCTGTGTTATAACATGTATCTACACGTACTTTAGTGGTGTTATCTACATTTATCTACATCTGTTACTTACCTGTGTTATTTACCTGAGTTATAACATGTATCTACACGTGTCTTTTAGTGGTGTTATCTACATTTATCTACATCTGTTACTTACTTGTGTTATTTACCTGTGTTATAACATGTATCTACACGTACTTTAGTGGTGTTATCTACATTTATCTACATCTGTTACTTCCCTGTGTTATTTACCTGTGTTATAACATGTATCTACACGTGTCTTTTAGTGGTGTTATCTACATTTGTCTACATCTGTTACTTACCTGTGTTATTTACCTGTGTTATAACGTGTATCTACACGTGTCTTTTAGTGGTGTTATCTACATTTATCTACATCTGTTACTTACCTGTGTTATTTACCTGTGTTATAACATGTATCTACACGTGTCTTTTAGTGGTGTTATCTACATTTATCTACATCTGTTACTTACCTGTGTTATTTACCTGTGTTATAACGTGTATCTACACGTGTCTTTTAGTGGTGTTATCTACATTTATCTACATCTGTTACTTACCTGTGTTATTTACCTGTGTTATAACATGTATCTACACGTACTTTAGTGGTGTTATCTACATTTATCTACATCTGTTACTTACCTGTGTTATTTACCTGTGTTATAACATGTATCTACACGTGTCTTTTAGTGGTGTTATCTACATTTATCTACATCTGTTACTTCCCTGTGTTATTTACCTGTGTTATAACATGTATCTACACGTGTCTTTTAGTGGTGTTATCTATATTTATCTACATCTGTTACTTCCCTGTGTTATTTACCTGTGTTATAACGTAACGTACACGTACCTTTTAGTGGTGTTATGTACATTTGTCTACATCTGTTACTTACCTGTGTTATTTACCTGTGTTATAACACGTATCTACACGTACTTTAGTGGTGTTATGTACATTTGTCTACATCTGTTACTTACCTGTGTTATTTACCTGTGTTATAACATGTATCTACACGTGTCTTTTAGTGGTGTTATCTATATTTATCTACATCTGTTACTTCCCTGTGTTATTTACCTGTGTTATAACGTAACGTACACGTACCTTTTAGTGGTGTTATGTACATTTGTCTACATCTGTTACTTACCTGTGTTATTTACCTGTGTTATAACGTGTATCTACACGTACTTTAGTGGTGTTATCTACATTTGTCTACATCTGTTACTTACCTGTGTTATTTACCTGTGTTATAACGTGTATCTACACGTGTCTTTTAGTGGTGTTATGTACATTTGTCTACATCTGTTACTTACCTGTGTTATTTACCTGTGTTATAACGTGTATCTACACGTACTTTAGTGGTGTTATCTACATTTGTCTACATCTGTTACTTCCCTGTGTTATTTACCTGTGTTATAACGTGTATCTACACGTGTCTTTTAGTGGTGTTATGTACATTTATCTACATCTGTTACTTCCCTGTGTTATTTACCTGTGTTATAACATGTATCTACACGTGTCTTTTAGTGGTGTTATCTACATTTATCTACATCTGTTACTTCCCTGTGTTATTTACCTGTGTTATAACGTGTATCTACACGTGTCTTTTAGTGGTGTTATCTACATTTATCTACATCTGTTACTTACCTGTGTTATTTACCTGTGTTATAACATGTATCTACACGTGTCTTTTAGTGGTGTTATCTACATTTATCTACATCTGTTACTTACCTGTGTTATTTACCTGTGTTATAACATGTATCTACACGTGTCTTTTAGTGGTGTTATCTACATTTCTCTACATCTGTTACTTCCCTGTGTTATTTACCTGTGTTATAACGTAACGTACACGTACCTTTTAGTGGTGTTATGTACATTTGTCTCATCTGTTACTTACCTGTGTTGTTTACCTGTGTTATAACATGTATCTACACGTACTTTAGTGGTGTTATGTACATTTGTCTACATCTGTTACTTCCCTGTGTTATTTACCTGTGTTATAACATGTATCTACACGTGTCTTTTAGTGGTGTTATCTACATTTATCTACATCTGTTACTTACCTGTGTTATTTACCTGTGTTATAACATGTATCTACACGTGTCTTTTAGTGGTGTTATCTATATTTATCTACATCTGTTACTTCCCTGTGTTATTTACCTGTGTTATAACGTAACGTACACGTACCTTTTAGTGGTGTTATGTACATTTGTCTCATCTGTTACTTACCTGTGTTGTTTACCTGTGTTATAACATGTATCTACACGTACTTTAGTGGTGTTATGTACATTTGTCTACATCTGTTACTTCCCTGTGTTATTTACCTGTGTTATAACATGTATCTACACGTGTCTTTTAGTGGTGTTATCTACATTTATCTACATCTGTTACTTACCTGTGTTATTTACCTGTGTTATAACATGTATCTACACGTGTCTTTTAGTGGTGTTATCTATATTTATCTACATCTGTTACTTCCCTGTGTTATTTACCTGTGTTATAACGTAACGTACACGTACCTTTTAGTGGTGTTATGTACATTTGTCTCATCTGTTACTTACCTGTGTTGTTTACCTGTGTTATAACATGTATCTACACGTACTTTAGTGGTGTTATGTACATTTGTCTACATCTGTTACTTCCCTGTGTTATTTACCTGTGTTATAACATGTATCTACACGTGTCTTTTAGTGGTGTTATGTACATTTGTCTACATCTGTTACTTACCTGTGTTATTTACCTGTGTTATAACATGTATCTACACGTGTCTTTTAGTGGTGTTATCTACATTTGTCTACATCTGTTACTTACCTGTGTTATTTACCTGTGTTATAACATGTATCTACACGTGTCTTTTAGTGGTGTTATGTACATTTGTCTACATCTGTTACTTACCTGTGTTATTTACCTGTGTTATAACATGTATCTACACGTGTCTTTTAGTGGTGTTATCTACATTTATCTACATCTGTTACTTACCTGTGTTATTTACCTGTGTTATAACATGTATCTACACGTGTCTTTTAGTGGTGTTATCTACATTTGTCTACATCTATTACTTCCCTGTGTTATTTACCTGTGTTATAACATGTATCTACACGTACTTTAGTGGTGTTATGTACATTTATCTACATCTGTTACTTCCCTGTGTTATTTACCTGTGTTATAACATGTATCTACACGTGTCTTTTAGTGGTGTTATCTACATTTATCTACATCTGTTACTTCCCTGTGTTATTTACCTGTGTTATAACATGTATCTACACGTGTCTTTTAGTGGTGTTATCTACATTTGTCTACATCTGTTACTTACCTGTGTTATTTACCTGTGTTATAACATGTATCTACACGTACTTTAGTGGTGTTATCTACATTTATCTACATCTGTTACTTACCTGTGTTATTTACCTGTGTTATAACGTGTATTTACACGTACCTTTTAGTGGTGTCAGTTATGTGCATTTATCTACATCTGTTACTTACCTGTGTCATTTACCTGTGTTATAACCTGTATCTACACGTGTCTTTTAGTGGTGTTATGTACATTTGTCTACATCTGTTACTTACCTGTGTTATTTACCCGTGGAATGTATGTGACAGACAAACGGCCAGTACCCACCTCTGACCCTGAACCAGCTGGCCATAGTGGCCGCCTCACAGAACAAACTGCCCACCAGCCGAGTGAAAGGAATTGTGGCGCGAATGGGACGCCATACACAGTCCAGCGCCAAGAAACTGGGGCGTTGGTACAAGGGAGACAACTACGTGGACAACGGTAACTACTCGTGGCGCAACATGGAGTTATTCGCCGATTACCAGAAACAAATGTACAACGCGGAGGGCACCATCAAAGCCAGCTGTAAGAAGTAGACAGGAAGGATCTACTTCTGCTTCTACTTCAAGGCCAAGTACGTGGTAACTACGTCACACTAACCGGTCAGTCACCGGAAGTAGAATGAACAGAGACTATTGACATTGCCGGGGAGCCGAGTCTACAATCAGTCTTCTCAAACCCAAAGATACAGAAATACCCCAGGAAACAACAACGTACGTTTCATCGAAAACCTCCTTCGGGGATTAATGGGCACAACAATAATAATAATAATAATAATAATAATAATAATAATAATAATAATCGCATTTGTATAGGCGCTCAGCTATATATCCCATGAGTCATATTTGGCTCAAAGCGCTACAAACACGCACGCTCACGTGAATCACACGCATTGTCGCAGACGAACACTGGACATGCCGTGGAACATTACAATCACGTGTTGCAAAGGGTCAGCTCAGCAATTTCAGTTTTGGAATTTAGAGTTGCATTTTTTTATTTTTTTATTTAAACTTTGTGGGCTGAACATTTCCAAAGCAGAGGGGAAGCCGGAGTACCCGGAGAGCACTCCCGACGGTCGGTCCAAAACAACATACGAGAATGAAAATTTCTTCGCCCCGACTGGGGCTCGAACCTGAGCTCTCGCATTGATGACAAAGTCTTAACCACTAGACCACCGACCGTACCTTGTTATGTAACCTCGCCACTGCGTGAAGAAACGAGAATGATTTACTGATTTAATTTCTTAACTCCCCTCACGGTGATGCCGGCTAAAGTGTCCACTGATTTGGGGACTCCTCACATTCACAACGCTTGACTGTGGAGGTTCCATACATCCGGGTCCATGATCATATTATTAAAAAGCGCAACTGTACGCAGCCCTAGCAAAACATGTTTCTACCAGTACAGTATGGGGACGAAGCCGAGAAATCCACCTCGGCTGGGAGTAACCTAAGCACTGTGCTGTACAGCAATAAGCACGTGCTCTCCGGCTTAGTCCCGCGGCTGAGTATAAGAAAAGCCGCTATTGTTTAGTGTATGATAGTGGGAAAACCCTCAGCATGGAAAGAGTTAAAAGAGGCGTTTCCCATCATGCCTCACCCACACCCCCTGAATAAGTAGCGACACTAGATTACTTTACTGTTGGTGTATAAAGGTAGACATTGTCCTAATGATGTGTTTCTTTGTTATATCCTGAACTGTTATACTTTGTGTTCTTTAAAGTTTATTGTTGTGTTAATTTCTCGTCTTGTTATGTGTCTATATATAGACATATAATAGTGTCTTTCTGTTCGTACAATGATGTGCTCGAGTTGCCATATTTTGTTAACCGTTACAGTATTTGTTTGTATACCGTTACAGTATTTGTTTGTATACCGTTACAGTATTTGTTTGTATACCCTTACAGTATTTGTTTGTATACCCTTACAGTATTTGTTTGTATATCGTTACAGTATTTGTTTGTATACCCTTACAGTATTTGTTTGTATACCCTTACAGTATTTGTTTGTATACCCTTACAGTATTTGTTTGTATACCGTTACAGTATTTGTTGTATATCGTTACAGTATTTGTTTGTATACCCTTACAGTATTTGTTTGTATACCCTTACAGTATTTGTTTGTATATCGTTACAGTATTTGTTTGTATACCCTTACAGTATTTGTTTGTATACCCTTACAGTATTTGTTTGTATACCGTTACAGTATTTGTTGTATATCGTTACAGTATTTGTTTGTATACCCTTACAGTATTTGTTTGTATACCCTTACAGTATTTGTTTGTATATCGTTACAGTATTTGTTTGTATACCCTTACAGTATTTGTTTGTATACCCTTACAGTATTTGTTTGTATACCCTTACAGTATTTGTTTGTATACCGTTACAGTATTTGTTGTATATCGTTACAGTATTTGTTTGTATACCCTTACAGTATTTGTTTGTATACCCTTACAGTATTTGTTTGTATATCGTTACAGTATTTGTTTGTATACCCTTACAGTATTTGTTTGTATACCCCTTACAGTATTTGTTTGTATACCCTTACAGTATTTGTTTGTATACCCTTACAGTATTTGTTTGTATACCCTTACAGTATTTGTTGTATACCCTTACAGTATTTGTTTGTATATCGTTACAGTATTTGTTTGTATACCGTTACAGTATTTGTTTGTATACCCTTACAGTATTTGTTGTATACCCTTACAGTATTTGTTTGTATACCCTTACAGTATTTGTTTGTATACCCTTACAGTATTTGTTGTATACCCTTACAGTATTTGTTTGTATATCGTTACAGTATTTGTTTGTATACCGTTACTGTATTTGTTTGTATACCGTTACAGTATTTGTTTGTATACCGTTACAGTATTTGTTTGTATACCGCTACAGTATTATGTATTTGTTACACATATTTCGCTAGAGATCGTGTCTGTATCGATATTCACAAATGTCACTTTGTCCCAAGCCGCTTTGTGCACTTTCGAATTTTGGTTTGTTGTTGTTGGTGGTGAAGGTGGTGGTGTTGTTGTTGTTGATGTTGTTTCGAACGATTTTGGAAAACTCAGGTTACTTCCTCGGGGGGAAGCGCGTCGCTGAGGAGCAGCGCCAACCATCTACCTACTTTTAGGTCTATACAATACGGGGACTCCCGACAACCTTGAGTTGTGAGAGCAGGCTTGAAAGATGTGTGTCCGGGAACCTCATGAAGTACATGTACTGCTGTAGAAGATTACATTGCTCGGTGACCGGACGATTTGCCCAAGGACGACAGGCAAACAATACGCCGAACGGACTAGCATATGAAGAACCGACGATAAAATCGGCATATCGTCCTTAGTTAAGTAGTCCGTTCGGCGTATCGTCAGTCGGCAAGTAGTCCGTTCGGCGTATCGTCAGTCGGCAAGTAGTCCGTTCGGCATATCGTCCTTTGGCAAAGCGTCCGGTCACCGTCTTTCAAATGACCATAAAGATAAAGACACCTTCAGAAAGTGGAATTGTACTGAGAGTGTGTTTTTGCTCAAATAATGTGAGTTTGCTGCTGCAGTTTGTTCTCACGGAGATGTCGACGTTGATAATGATTGTTGTTATTTACAAGTATTTTTGCCTTGATATGTCAACCAGAAGCAAACCTGTTTTCCAGTTTTCATCATATGTGTGTGTGTGTGTGTGTGTGTGTGTGTGTGTGTGTGTGTGTGTGTGTGTGTGTGTGTGTGTGTGTGAGAGAGAGAGAGAGAGAGAGAGAGAGAGAGCCAACAAATAAAACGAGCAACAACATCCATCACAAACCTAAACAACAACGACAACGACGTGAACTGCAGTACGTGTGGTGTCACAGTGTGAGTGGGAATGAATGCTGTGTAACAAACGTTATGATGTGGAAACACAGACACACAGCAATGTGTAGATTTCGTCACGACAACGGACAGACATGAAACCAGTGACAAGACAGAATCATACAAGAAATCTTTTCCACAACAAACGCTCAAGTCAGGATATGGTTCAGTTTCCAAAGTGTTATTGAAAATACATGTTCAAAAGTATACCATGTAACAACAAGAAACTGAAAAATAAAACAAATTCGTCTGATTTTTGTTATGGGGTGAGAAAAATGACTCCCCAACCCCTCCCCTCACCCCTCACCCCTCACCCACCCACCTGCATCTGCTCTTTGTCCTTGCACACGCTGCCCGGAGCAGATGTGTCGGAGTCATAAGAGCAGGATGGTAGAGCGCTGGGCTTTGAATGCTCGGGCTGTGAGTTCAAATCCCGGTTGAAGCCAAATATTTGTGGTGGTCATTTTCTTGTTACCCCGTCTATGAAATGAGCCATATGTGATGGAAAATGACGTTAAACCCTCAAACACCCGCAGTAATGTTGCGGCGGCTATGGTAGTAGTATAAGTTGCGACCCCTCAACCCCCAGGGAGCCGGGAGCCGTTTGACCTTAACCTGAGGTCACGTCCTTAGCCTCAGGTCACGGCCCTAACCTGAGGTCACGTCCTTAGCCTCAGGTCATAGCCCTAACCTGAGGTCACGCCCTCAGGTCACAGCCTTATAACTTCAGGTCATGCCCTTAACCTTATGACGTAAACTTTACGACACGACCCTATAAAATCAGGGCTTCACCTTATAATCTGAACTGTTAGGGTGCTCCAGTGAAGTAATACAAGATAAATGGGGGAAACATGGAGCTCCTGAAGTGACAGCTGTCAGCGCCTCCCATTTAGGTAGGGAGACCGGGAGCCATTTGACCTTAACCTGAGATCACGTCCATAGCCTCCAGTGAAGTAATACAGGGAGATCATAAAGTGACAGCTGTCAGCGCCTCCCCATTTAGGTAGGGAGACCGGGAGCCATTTGACCTTAACCTGAGATCACGTCCATAGCCTCCAGTCAAGTAATACAGGGAGATCATAAAGTAGCAGCTGTCAGCGCCTCCCTATTTAGGTAGGGAGACCGGGAGCCGTTTGACCTTAACCTGAGGTCACGTCCTTAGCCTCAGGTCACGTCCTTAACCTGAGGTCACGTCCTTAGCCTCAGGTCATAGCCCTAACCTGAGGTCACGTCCTCAGGTCACAGCCTTATAACTTCAGGTCATGCCCTTAACCTTATGACGTAAACTTTAGGACACGACCCTATAGAATCAGGGCTTCACCTTATAACCTCAACTGTTAGGGTGCTCCAGTGAAGTAATACAAGATAAATGGGGAAACATGGAGCTCCTGAAGTGACAGCTGCCAGCGCCTCCCATTTAGGTAGGGAGACCGGGAGCCATTTGACCTTAACCTGAGATCACGTCCATAGCCTCCACTGAGGTAATACATGGAGATCATGAAGTGACAGCTGTCAGCGCCTCCCATTTAGGTAGGGAGACCGGGAGCCATTTGACCTTAACCTGAGATCACGGCCATAGCCGCCAGTGAGGTAATACAGGGAGATCATAAAGTAGCAGCTGTCAGCGCCTCCCTATTTAGGTAGGGAGACCGGGAGCCATTTGACCTTAACCTGAGATCACGGCCATAGCCTCCAGTCAGGTAATACAGGGAGATCATAAAGTAGCAGCTGTCAGCGCCTCCCTATTTAGGTAGGGAGACCGGGAGCCATTTGACCTTAACCTGAGATCACGGCCATAGCCGCCAGTGAGGTAATACAGGGAGATCATAAAGTAGCAGCTGTCAGCGCCTCCCTATTTAGGTAGGGAGACCGGGAGCCATTTGACCTTAACCTGAGATCACGGCCATAGCCGCCAGTGAGGTAATACAGGGAGATCATAAAGTGACAGCTGTCAGCGCCTCCCATTTAGGATAGGGGTCCCACATGATGATGATATTTAACTGTTGGTTTTCATTTGTTTCTCTCAGTTACCCAGCAGACATGGATCCGCGATTTCAGCATCCGTTTACCTGTCTTATTGCAGGGCCTTCACAAAGCGGCAAAAGCTATTTTGTCAATCAGTGTTTAGATCGGTTGAAGGATATTATGGTCCCCGTGCCGGAGGAAATTATTTGGTGTTACGGTGTTTGGCAACCGTTATATGACAAGCTACAGCTGCGAGGCGTGCAATTTCAGGAGGGATTACCTGATATGTCGAAATTTACAGGTCACAAACGCTGTCTTCTTATTATTGATGATCTCATGCATGAAACCGATTCTCGCGTGACACAGCTGTTTACGAAAGGCAGTCATCACCTGAACATCTCCGTTATGTACATCGTGCAAAATTTATTTGGAAAAAACAAAGAACAGCGAACGATAAGCTTAAACAGTCATTATTTAGTCGTGTTTAAAAACCCGCGTGACGCGTCCCAAATAACAGCACTGGCAAAACAAATGTACCCTGGAAAAACTCAATATATGTTAGAAGCATATAAAGACGCTGTTTCAAAAAGTCACGGTTATTTGCTGATTGATCTCCGACAAGAAACACCCGAACATTTGCGCCTACGAACTGATATTTTTTCGCCTCAAGGTGTGACCGTTTACCTTCAAAAATGAGCGCGCGGCTAAAACGCAACGCGGCGTTATTGAAATTTTTATCGAAAGCTAAACCGCAAGTCGTGAAAGCTATTATCCGATCCGGGGACCGTGAACTGATTCAAACGTTGTGCGAGTGTTCATTCAATATTTTAAAAGGGCGTGTGCGTTTGACCCCGCGTCAGAAACAAAAACTTCGTGCGCATAAACAGACGCTTAGAACCTTGGCGAGCAAGAAAACTTCTTTAAAGCACCGAAAAGCACTTTTGCAGAAAGGTGGATTTCTCGGCGCTGTGTTAGGTCCAGTATTAGGTGTGCTAGGACAAGTTTTGCTCGGGCAATAACAAGAAAAATGGAGTACACGAAGAAAATGGTATTGGTCGACCCGGAATGGCTTAAACGACAAGAACAAAAACCACCACCACCACCCGTAACGGAAATTTTAAATGGGAATATTGTCGGTTTGGACCAGGAGATAACGCAAGTTTTACAAGATGCAGCATTAGAACCGTTGGAAAAAGCCAGACGCTATGAACAGGCTTTGCACCGCTACAGACATTTTAGTAAAGAGTACCGTCAGAAACCGATCGGTAGAGTGGAAATCGCTTCAACCACCGCTGAAAGTGCTTCGGCAACACAGCCAGCACCGCCGTCGTCTAGTGCTGGCAGCTTAGAAGAAAAATTAGAAAACCGTGTCCTCGCCAGTGTTCCTAAAACGATGCATAAGAAAGCGCGGTTACTTTTAGAGCATCTTAAAGAGGATCCTGAATTGACCTGGGATGAAAGAGGTCAGTTGGTATACGAAGGCGTAACCATCGACGGGTCAAATATGTCTGATTTAGTCAATGATGTACTACGCGCTCGGAAAAAAGTGGAAACTCCGCAGGGGTGGAATGTATTTGCTCGTGCTTTGAAACGCGCCAACGTACCGCGTGAAATTGTAGGCAACCTGAAGCGCTGGGACTACTTACAACGGAACAGGCATGCGTCGTCTTTAAGGGATGCTGCAACACCCTCTACGCCTTCAGTTACAGCAGACCGATCGCGCCCTCGCGTTCGTCGTCGTCGTCGTCGACAGGAATCTCCTCTTATTCGCTCATCATCATCATCACCATCACCCCGACACTTTAAATCGCCGCGTATACATTGGGAGGCGTTATTTGACTAAAAAAAAAAATGTCTAAAGCGTTACGACAGCGGTACTATAATCCTAAGCTCCCTGGCAGTTTTGGTGGTGTGCAAAGTTTAAAAAGAGCTGTACCTAAAGCGAAACTCGGAGACATACAACAGTGGTTGTCTCATCAAGATACGTATACATTACACAAACCTGTTAGACACAGATTTTCACGTCGCCGTATTATCGTAGGAGGAATCGATCACCAGTGGCAAGCCGACTTAATTGATGTGCAAAAATTGAAGAAGTATAATGACGGTTATACCTTCTTGCTAACCTGCATCGACGTGTTGAGCAAGTACGCGTGGGTCGTGCCTTTAAAGAACAAGACGGGTGCGTCGCTAACGAAAGCGTTTGAACACATCTTTGAGACGGCTGGACGGAAACCTTTAAAACTGCAAACAGACAAAGGAACAGAATTTATCAACCGTGTTTTTCAACAATTTTTGTCCAAGCACAAGGTGTATTTCTTTACCACAGAAAACGAAGACATAAAAGCCGCGGTTGTGGAAAGATTTAATCGCACGTTGAAAGAAAGACTCTGGCGATATTTTACCCACACAAATACTTTGCGCTACGTGGATGTTCTACCTCAGGTTGTCGACAGTTACAATCATTCGTATCACCGGAGTATTCGACGTGCACCCGTTGAAGTAACAGCTGAAACGAGCGAACAGGTGTGGCAGGCGTTATACGGACGAAAGGAAAACAGTCGGTGACACAGCTAAACATTGGTGACCGCGTTCGCATTTCTAAAGCGCGTCGGTCGTTTAAGAAAGGGTATTTACCAGGCTGGACGCAAGAGCTGTTTACTTTAAGTCGCGTATTAAGTACACGACCTGTTACTTATAAAATCAAAGACGATCACGGCGAGGAATTGAAAGGGAGTTTTTATAAAGAAGAGTTACAAAAAGTTGGTGAAAAAACAAGTCTATAGGATTGAACAAATTTTGAAATCGCGGCGAGGCCCTGGTGGAAGAAAAGAATATTTAATTCGCTGGCTCGGCTACCCGTCGTCATTTGACTCGTGGATCCCGGCCAAACACGTTCAATGACTGACATACAAGAGAATCAGGAAAAAGAAGAAGACACCGGAGCAAGAAGGTCGATACTCTGGCGTGTATGGGGGCGGAGAGTACCGCGTAGTGAAGTTGTTTTATATGTCAGATGCTCATCATCTGCATGGTCATTATTGTTTCGT
The DNA here is from genome assembly GCA_018292915.2 of Batillaria attramentaria. Taxonomy (NCBI): domain Eukaryota; kingdom Metazoa; phylum Mollusca; class Gastropoda; family Batillariidae; genus Batillaria; species Batillaria attramentaria. Next base: position 79,157 of record JACVVK020000165.1, read on the forward strand.
TAATAAATTTAATGCGAGGACATCCGTCGGAAAGTTTGTGGATTTCCTTGCTTAGCGCTTCTCTAGGATACGCCCTGCCCAATCCGACTATAGAGCGTAGAAATGTTTTACGTGACGCTCCCTAGTAACAGCAGTTTAAACCACTATCCTGACAATAACGCGGCTCATTTTTATACAAAGCTCCCTCAGTCAGTTGATCTGAACGGAGAATGGGAAGTGGGTCTTGCGGAAATTAACGTTCCCGGTAGTTTTTATAACGTTAAAGGCGATACGTTTCAATTTAAAGTCATACAAGACGATGAACGCGCTGTGTTAAAGGTGGGGACGCTGCCTGATGGCCTGTACGCGAGTCCCGAACAGCTTGTCACAGCGTTAAACTTCCAAGTTGCTGCCATTACAGCTCAAAGCAATGTCCGATTTCATTTTAAAGACTCGACAAAGCGCGTGTACGTCGTTTTGTATAAGCACTGCCGGTTAGAGCTCGGGTCTGATTTACAAAAGTTGTTAGGGTTTAAAAGCAATACTTTGGTTGGTCCTGGAACCTATTTAGCTAACGGAATGCTTGATCTGTACACGCAATACCATTCTCTGTATGTTTATTGTGACATTGTGCAACAGCGAGTGGTCGGTGACGTCAACGTACCGCTCCTACGCACCGTCCCCTGTACAGACTTTTCTAAAAGCATCTTGTATGAGCGTTTTGATAAACCTCATTACGTACCTCTGTGTCGGAAACAATTCAACACGATAGAAATCCTTATAACCTCATACACGGGAGAACCCATTTCATTCGAACAAGGAAAGAGCATCGTCACACTTCATTTCCGTCCGAGGGCGTTTAGAAGGAATTTAACAATGAAGTGCCCGTATACCTGTGACGCAAAAGCGTACCACGATTACTTTGCCCTACAGGCAGGACATGGCGGTTTACCGGTATTTCGCGGTGGAGGCGCGATGATGCGCGGTCAGGGTCTAGGAAATATATTAGGCGGTGTGCTAAGATCCGCTGTTCCCTTACTAAAAAGCGCCGGGAAAAGTTTGTTAAAAACAGGCGCTAGGACCGGGATGCAAATCGCTAACGATGTCTTGTCGGGTCAAGACTTTAAATCAGCAGCTAAGCGGAGAACGCAACAGGCTGGTCGACGTATACTGAATCAAGCTGTAGGAGCCGCCGCCACCGCCGCCGCCGCACCACCCGGCGAGCCCAACACAAAACGTATAAAGCAAGAGTTTAGTCGTAAAAGGCGTCAAACGAGAAAAAGAGCTGCTCGAAGACACGTCACTGATATTTTTGACTAATTCACCATGTCGTTGCTGCACCCACAGAGCTGTGAATCTGTCGATTCCGGACTTGATCTGTTTTCCATGCCCCCGACCCAAACCTCGGTCGAACACGGTAGCCATGTGGAATTTCATCCTTTGGCCACACTGGCACCCGGAGCCCCCATCGAATTTTACGTATCAGGCGCTACGGATGAGTACATGGATTTGTCTAACACTTACTTACACGTGAAATGTAAAGTCACTCGCGCCAACGGTAACAATTTAGCAGCCGGCGCGGATGTCGCTCCGGTGAATAACATTTTGCACTCTTTGTTTTCACAAGTGGACGTTACATTTAATTCAACTCTCGTCACAAACTCGGAAAATACTTACCCGTATAAAGCCTATATTGAAAAAATGTTAAGTTTTGGAATTGAAGCGAAAGAGTCGCATCTGACTGCGGAGGGTTTTTACAAAGACACCGCTAACCATTTTGACGACACGCAAGGCGCTGATAATACCGGTTTAGTGTCGAGGCGAGCCTTAACGGCTGAAAGTCGAGAAATGGATTTAATGGGAAGACTTCACGTGGATATTTTTAAACAAGAGCGCTATCTTGTAAATGGTGTAGACGTCAAAATTAGACTCATTCCCGCCAAAAACAGTTTTGTCTTGATGGCCCACGACCCTGCCGCTGGGTTTAGAGTAATTATTACACAAGCTAGTCTGTTTGTTCGGAAAGTAAAACTGAACCCAGCCGTGACCGTAGGTCACGCGAAGGCGTTAGAAAAGCGCCACAGCTAAATATCCTTTAAAACGAGCAGTCATTAAAACGCATGGATTGGCTCAAGGCAGTCTGTCTGTGGTTTTAGATAATCTCTTTTTATCACAACTCCCCAACAGAGTCGTGGTCGGGCTAGTGCAAAGCGCCGCCTCTAATGGTGCGTACAACAGTAATCCTTTTAATTTTCAACCTCATGGACTGACATTTTTTGTCACTGTATTTGGACGGTAAGCAGATTCCGGCCAAACCTTTGACGCCTGATTTTGAACACGGTCAGTACGTGCGCAGTTATTTCAATTTGGCCGCAGGCACAGGACTCGTCAACAGCCAGCACGGACACGGTATTAAATACCAAGAGTTTCCCACATGGCTACTGTCTGTTTGTGTTTGATTTGAGTCCCAGTCTTTTGGATGGCAATCAAGTGGAGTTGATAAAAACCGGTAGTCTGCGTTTAGAAATTCAAATTTGCTAACCCGATCCCCAACGCTTTGCAAGCTATCATTTACGGAGAACTGGATTCGTTGCTGGAAATTGACCGCAGTCGCCAAATTATTACTGACTTTTCATCATGAACAACCGACAACTGACACGCGTGCTGGCCCACCATCGAACTGCCAGACACGTTTTTCGCGGTGTTTTTCCCCGCGACAGACTTCCCCGGCGTCTATTACCAAAACATCACCATCATGCTTTTGTAGTAAATACAGCCCCTGCTGGTCATGTAGGAGAGCATTGGGTCGCGATTTGGTTCGATGCTCGTACTTGTACAGCAGAATATTTTGATAGCTATGGTCTGCCCCCTCGCCATCGTGACATTAAGAGTTTCTTGTAAGAAATTGTCGCTACTACAGATATAATGATGGGTCCTGCAAGACGCGTTAAGCTCTACTTGTGGGCTTTACGTCCTGTATTATCTAATACGCAAAAGTCACGGCGATACCATGTCGAAGGCCCTGTCTATTTTTAGGGCTTACTCACCAACAGCCAATGATCGTAAAGTGACTCAGCTTTTTAGACGCGCGTTTGCCTAGGAAAAAGGGTTACGTATAAAAACTCGAGGTACCTGCGCGCACTGTGTTATTCACTTTAACCGGCTTACACCACGCGGCCTGGTCCGCGGTACCTTCTACCGAAGAAGAAGAAGAAGAAGAAAATGACATCATCGCAGAGTGGCGTTTTGACTTCAAACGACACGTTGTTTCCTCTGGGGCGAAATATCTACGCCAGCGTGAAAACTTGGCGAGGTACTGTCAAGATTTACATTCGCCATTATTCTGCTCGATCTGATATCAAAGGAGGCAAAAGTAGTTTCCTACGCGACGTGGCGTCAGTTTGGATCTGGCTGAATTTCAGCGCTTGGGAAAAGTCAAATCAAGACTTGTCGCTGAGTATAACAAACAGACCAGTGAACTGAAACAACAACAACAGCAGCCGTCGTCGCCGCCGCCGCCGCTACCGCCAGCTACCGCGACCCCAGAAAAACCTAAGTACCCGATTCAACGAATGGTGGACGATCAGTATATTGACAATTTGATTCAACACTGTTTTGAGCAGACTTCGAGTGACACACACCTGAATGCTACAGATCTGCCAGACGTTCAACCGCCTCAATCTCAGCTCTACTGGGGCAACGATTTCGCAAGTTCATTGTGAACAAACACTTTTTTTTTCTGACATTGATCCGTAGAACTTGTTTTATGCATCGATCTTCTTTGTTTTTGTGCCTTGCCTCGACTGAATAATTTTTTTTTTGTGTGTGTGTATGCTATATTGTTGTTCTTGTTCTGTGTGAGTGTGTGTTGAGTTTGCGTAAACAAAATTATATTACAACACATACAGACCTTTGGTTGCCTTTCCAACATTATGGAGCCGCAAAATACCTTTCATCATCATCAAGAACGTTACCGGGAAAAGACACAAGCTTTTAGACGAGCTGCTATCAAGCAAGCAAAAAAAAAAAAAAAAAAAGGAGCAGGGACATGGGGACAACCACCACCACCGCCACCATTACCGTATCTTTGTCAAACTGTCACATTCACAATTACTCGCTACAGCGATACACCTCCCCCGTAACTTCGACAAATAATCACACCCACATATCTTTGACAGGTGCCCATCTTATGTATCGTTTAGGTGTCATAAGAGCGGCAGATGCGCGTGTGACCGTGGCTGTTGTCGCGCGAAATGACCCTCGTGTTATGCAACACAATAGAGGCCCAAACTGCAAATGACCGCTAGTCGTACAGTAATAATCTTTGACAGCTATCATGGTTACGGTACACACCCCTCATGATTGCATGGTACAATTAAACGGTGGCTGTTGTCGCGCGAAATGACCCTCGTGTTATGCAAAAGAATAGAGTTCCAAACTGCAAATGACCGCTAGTCGTACAGTAATAATCTTTGCCAGCTATCATGGTTACGGTACCCCCCCCCCTCATGATTGCATGGTACAATTAAACGACAGCTGTTGTCCACCTATTTTTAGTAAGCGCAAGGAAAGGTTTATAAGTGCAGTGCCGATAGTGTACTTTTAACCATTTGGCCCTCTCGCTTCTCTTCAGCAGCAGCACGCATTTCAGTCTCTCTCGACCACCCTTTGACGATGGCTTCATCTTCTGCTTCGCTTCAGTCGTCTGTTTCCCACGTGGAATACGAGGGAAGGAAATATTTCATATCGGTGACCAATTTATGGTTTCCGTGCAGACATTCAAAGGAAGGACGTATATAAATGTCCGTAAATTCAACTACAACGTTTAAAAAGGACACTATTTACCCCACCAAGGAGGGATTTTCGCTGAGTTCTATGGATCAGCTGGAGGCGTTTTTGACGCTGTCGTCGCAAAACATTGAGCGACTGAGCAGATTAAAAATACTCTTAAAGAAGAGTTTTGACAAGGTCGCTGGGAGTGACGACGTCGGCGATGGGGAGGTGGAGGAGGACGACAAAAAGGAAAAACTAATCGCTTCAAAAAAGAGGCGATTTTTCTCGGACTGATATGTTTGTTTGTTTGTTTGTTTTTTTTTTGGTTTTTTTTTTTTTTTTTGGTTACTGTCTGTAGTTTTCCTTGTATTGTAGTTGAGTCTTTAGTTGTCTGCTTGTTAGTATTCAGCACATTTTAGATGTAAAGTATTTAACCACTACATGTACCTTTTTTTTTTTTTTTTTTGGTTACTGTCCATATTTCTTTTGTATTGTACCTACATGTGTAGTAGTCTGCTTTTAGTAGTCAGCGCATTTTATATCTGGTTTCTTTTTTTGTCAAAAAAAAATTCAGAAAAAAAATTCAAAAAAAAAAAAAAAAAAAAAATCAAAAAAAAAAAAAAAAAAAAAAGAGGGGATCGAATTAGCTTCACCTCCACGTGGTGATCCCTGGACAAGGCTTATTGTCAAGTATGACGACGATTTATAGCTCGTTGTTATACTTCTCTCAGCCTTGACGAAGAAAGCTAAAATTAAAGGAAAAAAAAAAAAAAAAGAACCCACACACACACATTTTCCCTTGCCTTTTTCCTAACTCTTCACTTCTCAATACGTTTCTTTAAGAGAGAAAAGAAAATACATATAAAACTATTCGCAACACAGACAAGCTTTCATTTACCTTTCAAGTATTCGACCCAGCAACATTATGGACACGCATCATAAAGGCATCATACAAAAATCGTGGCGTTTACTGGTGGCACATATACGCGACCCGGCTACATTGGTAGATGATTTGGTGCAACGACGGGTTTTAACACGCCAATGGCGAGTCGTATCCTGCAAAGTACGACTGTTAAAGAAGACCAAACCAGAACCTTGTTAGATATACTGATGAGACGAGGGTTAAACGCCTTTCATCATTTTCAAGAAAGTTTACTTGCTGCGGGAGAAACGCAGGCTTTAGACGGGATGTTATCAGTCATGGCTGCTGAAACTAGGAGCACAGACAGAACACCACCGCCACCGCCAACACTACCACCACCTGCGTACGACGAACTGTTTCCAAAATGTGTAAATTTTGGAACAAGCTGTGACGCGTATCTTTTAACGCCTACTCATAAACCGTACTGCACCCGGTGTTTTGAACGCATAGCCCAGAGACAAAGTCGCGATACGTATGAACACGGACGCTTAGAAACAAGTGTATTTCGCCATTTGTTTAAAAAAAGAAAAAATAAGATCTGTGTTGTGTCATGTTTATGTGCAGGTGGGTCGCAAGTCAGAAATTGTTTATTTTAATGACCTGTTTAAAGTACCCTGAGCCAATCTATTTCATTACGGGAACCGCGTGTACTTTTTCGTTTAAATAAAACGTCACATAATACAGTGGTCCTCTCGTTATTGTATTTGCGTGTAAATGCGCGTTGTATCGGTGTTTGGCCATCGTGCCTTTGTCGTGTTGTGTATGTGGCGGAGCATATTCATACAATTCGTTAGCTTGGTCAATTACATTCATACTATCAGTCGCCTTAGATATCACAGGTATGACATGTCCTACAGTAATATTCTTTTATCTTTGACAGCTATCATGGTTACGACATGCACCCCTCCGGCCCGCATGGTACAAGAGCTATCATACGCAGTAATATTACACATACCGGGCTGATTGGTACTTACGCATACGATAGGGAGTCACTACGCACGCTATCTGGTAGATCATTGGGCGGTGTCTATTAGCCACGCCCACACCACGACTGTTGGCGTTAGCAGTTACAGATAACAGCTGTAGTTTTACCGACTGACCACAACCACGCATCATATATATCCGAGGCGCCTTGCTTTTCGAGTAGTCGTTGATCGCTTGACTGGCTTCTGTACCTTACACTACCCTGGTGCTACACTTGTGTGAACACTTGTTTCTAACAGTCCTGTGTTGATCATGGCGACAACAAAAACAGACATGGCGACATCCAAACAGGTAAGGTTTTCTCTTATATATATATGTTAAAATAAAAAAAGCAGTACTTCTTCGGAAGTAAAACTATACGAAGCAACATTCTGTTTTTGTCCGCCAGAATCATACGTGCTCCGAATGTGGAAAATTGTTTTCCCAGCGGAAAAACCTGACACGCCATGTCGATGGGGTGCATCGTAACATACGACCCTTCAACTGTGAGCAGTGCGGCCAAACCTTTAAGCGCAAGCAACACCTGGCTCACCATGTAAAAATGCATCAGCGCCACGTCGATGCCCAGGCTGATTGCAGTCACAAGCGAAAGCTTCATCCACCTCCCACGTTCCCTTGAAAAAAAGACTCAGTACAGCTGAAAGAGAAAAACGGCTCTTAGATGATTTACCCGCGAAAAAGAAAGAAGTCTATGAAAAACATTTCGAGTCGATACGAACGCACGAGCGGCTCGGTAAAACCCAGTCGGTATACACCTATTTTTGGGATCCCAGGTCGGATTTGCCAAACTGGGAAAAAGAAAATCTGATGGAAATGTTTAATCATCAAAAGAAACGTTTCAAAATTAATTTTTCTCATTCTTTTCTTTTGGCGCATAAAGAGACAGGAGATCTCTCTTTCTTTCACGCGTCTACCAACAACCACAGTGCTTTAGAGCGACCCCGTTTGATCCAATCCAAACAAGATTTTCTGTCTTTTTTAGACGACATTCAGGACCACGATATTTTAAGTCAAGTTCAGAAAGAACGACCTGATTCCAAATATTCTGTCAACGCTATCATGTCAACTTCCTTTTACATCAACCCTCTCCCTGACTTTCCCATCGGGTGTGCATGCGATGAAATCCCCGATTTTATCGCTACCAACCCCTTTCTACACAAATTACAAAAAGATGAACATAACCAGTTTCCTTACTCGGACGGTCTGTGTCTGTTTCGTTGTCTAGCCCCTTCATCAAGGTGCCAAACGACACGCTCTTCAAACCCCTACCAAAACACTGTTTGAAACAATGGTTTCATAATCCGTGTCCCGCCCACTTTCCTGGCGTGACCTTGCTAGAACTGGATTCGATTGAAGATTGTTTTCGAGTCAACATCGATGTCTTGAATTTGACGAACCCAAACACCTGTCTGTATCGTTCCTCTGCGTCGTAGTGCGTACAAACACCAGTCCATCATGCGGGTTCTTCATTACAAAAATCATTTTATGCACATCATAGACATTGACCAGTTAGCCAAAGCCTTTGCGTGTCCCAAATGTAGCAAACTGTTTTCTTCTAACAAACGGTTACATGAACACGAAAAGCGGGGATGTAATGGAGGTGAACCCAAACCCACGTACAAAGGTGGTGTGTATACGCCTCCGGAGTCTGTTCTGCAACAGCTCTATACACACGGGATTCTAGTAGACCCTCATTATGTCTTTTCGCACAGAGCAACTTTTGACTTTGAGGTGTATTTTGAGACTGATGATCTCCTTCACACCAAAACAGAGAGCACCGAAATGACTGCCAAGCACGTGCCTCTCTCCGTTTCCGTGTGCAGTAATGTGTCTAGTTACACGGAGCCAAAATGCTTTGTAAGCAATGGGGACCCCCAAGAGCTGGTCGATAACATGCTCGCGTACCTTCACCAAATTGCCGATGCGTCCTTACCGTCAGTTGCGTGAAGACTTCTCTTCCGTCTTTGAGCAATTAGACGCACTCGAACAAGATCAAGAACAGCGCGCAGATAGTCTCCACGTTCCAACCCAAACACTCAGACAACACCTCTGTGATTATTTACAAGAGTTACCGGTAGTTGGGTTTAACTCGTCTCGTTATGACTTGAACGTGATTAAGCCTTATTTGATTCAAACGCTGATCGCTCAGGCCAAAACAGACGATGTGACAGAAAATCCCGATGGGGTTGACGTCGAGGAAGAAGGAGAGGAACAGTGCGCTAACACAGACGAAGACGAAGAAACACAAGAAGAAGACAAAAGTCCTTTAAAGTTTGTGGTAAAACGAAATAGTCAGTACATGTGCATTTCGACCACAAAACTAAAATTTCTAGACATCGTCAATTTTGTCGCGCCGGGTTATTCTTACGCCAAGTACTTGAAAGCGTTTAACGTTGAAGAGCAGAAAGGGTTCTTTTGTTACGAGTACATCACTAGTCTAGACAAACTAGAGGAAAACCGCTCTACCCCCACATACGGCCTTCTACAGTAAACTAAAACAGACCAACATCACACCAGCCGAGTATGCGTATTGTGAAAAAATATGGCAAGAAAATCAATGCGCTACCTTGCGAGACTTTCTCGTCTGGTACAATAACTTGGATACAAAACCCTTTCTGGTCGCTTTGGAACGTCAAATTGCCATGTACGCGACCCTCGGCGTCGACTTGCTCAAAGACGGGATTTCTGTCCCCGGCATCACCCTCAAATATTTGTTTCAGACCATGCCTTCAGACACGTATTTTTCTCTCTTTAACGAGAAACAAAAAGATATTCACTCTCTCTTGCGCGATCAGATCGTGGGGGGACCCAGCATTATTTTCCATCGATGGCACGAGACAGATAAAACCTGTATTCGTGACCAGCCAGACAAACCTGTCCAGTCTATCACGGGCTGGGACGCTAATTCTTTGTATCTGTCAGCGATCATGAACCCAATGCCGACAGAACACCCTACCATGCGAAAAAAAAGAAATGGGTTTAACCAGAAAAAACCGATCCGTTTGGTCAGTTGGCTCGCGAATGGCTCGAGTGGACGATGCACACGGAAAACATTCGCCTGCAGCACAAATTTAACGCTAAAGAAAAGCAGTTGGGCAAACGACACATACGGGTGGATGGGTGGGGATCCTGAGACGCAAACCGTGTATCAGTTTCACGGGTGTCTGTTTCACGGTCACTCGTGTTCTCTGACGGCTGGCCAAACCGTGAACCCCGTGAACGGCAAATCTCTGGTTGAGCTCAGAGAAAGCACGCAAGACGTTACCCGGTATTTACGCGAGGATGTGGGTGTGCGTGTGGTGGAAAAATGGGAGTGCGAGTGGAAGTGTGAAAGAGCTTTTAACTCAGACATTCAGTTTCTTTTTGCGAGATCATTTCCCGACGCTGAAACCATTCCAGGGTGTGTCGCCCATCACGGAGGAAGCCATTGTCAAAGCTGTAAAAACGAAACCTTGTTCGGGTTTGTGCAGTGTGACATCGCTGTGCCAGAGACCTTGAAACAGCATTTTTCAGAAATGCAACCCATCTTCAAAAACGCTTCCATCAGTCGTGATCAGATCGGTGAGCTGATGAAAACCTACGCTGAAAAACACAAGCTTCTCTCTCAAGCCCGTCGAACGTTAGTGGGCAGTTTCTTTGGCGAAAGTATTTTGTTAGCCACACCTCTTCTAAAATGGTACCTCGAGCATGGGCTGGTGGTCAGTAACATTACGCTTATCCTCGAGTACCAACCCAAAACCTGTTTCAAGAAGTTTGGTGAAGCCGTGTCTGACGCTCGTCGTCAAGGCGATCAAGACCCGAGCAAGGCCATTTTAGCAGAAACCTTTAAACTGCTCGGCAACAGCGCGTACGGTAAAACCCTGACAAACGTTGCGCGCCACCGTGACATTCATTATGTCGTCCCCGAAAAAGCACCCAACTCGTCAACGAAGCGCGTTTTCAAAAACTGACTGAACTGACAGACAAGGTCGTGGAAGTGGAATTGAGCAAAAAGAAAATCAATTGGGCCCTTCCTTTGCAGATTGGTTTGTTTGTGTATCAGTACGCTAAACTACGTATGTTGCAGTTTCATTTTGACTTTTTAGATAAGTTTGTGTCTCGGTCGAACTATCAGTTGCTTGAAATGGACACCGACTCCTTGTACTTGGCTCTCAGTCGCCAGACTTTAGACGAGGTGGTGCGTCCAGAGCTCAGACAAGAGTTTTACCGTGTGTACCCTCAGTGGTTCCCGGCTCAGGCCTGTCCCCGTCATCAAAAAGACTTTGAAACCACCCGCATGACCGGCGGAGCTTGGGATCCGACACAATGCCCAGCCTGTCAAGCTCAAATCGCGTATGACAAACGAACGCCGGGTCTGTTCAAAACAGAGTATCAGGGACATGCTTTTATCGGCTTGTGCTCTAAAACCTACTTTTGTCAGGGTGACCAAACCAAGTTAAGTTGCAAGGGACTCAACAAACATCAAAATAATCTGACGTTTGATAGCTACCAGCAAGTCCTCACGACTCAGGAAAGTGGAGGCGGAACCAACATGGGTTTCAAAACCGATGGAAAATCGATCTTCACTTACACACAAAAACGCAAATCTCTTTCGTTCTTCTACATCAAACGGGTGGTTGCCTCTGATGGCATTTCAACGTTCCCCACTTCCGTTTAGTTTATTGTGATAAAAAAAGCCGTTTTTCTTCTTTTGTGTACTGAAAAAATTTTTTTTGGCCAGTTGAAATAGCCCCACCTCCTCGCGGTACTGGCTGGATGGTTCTTCGTTTCATGCCAAAAGTCATGATCCTAAGAGTCAACTAACGGGCATTTTCTTTTTCTTTAAAACACAGTGTTTAATAAAATGTGTTTCTCTATGTTTGCAGAAGGACCTGGTTGCTCCATCCACGTGTGTAATGTGTGTGTGGTTGACCAGTGTTGATACCTGGCAATCTGCAGGCTTGCAAACGTGAAAAAAAAGTGCTTCCTCGTTCCTGTTAATACATGCTGGAATAAGGTAGAAAGACACCAACTGTTGTCGGTTTGGCTTATCTCTGACAATGTTGTAGCCCTGGTCTAAATGGAGAAGCGATGACCGCCGTCACTTCAGGAGCTCCCTGTTTCCCCATTTATCTTGTATTACTTCACTGGAGCACCCTTACAGTTCAGGTTGTAAGGTGAAGCCCTGATGTGATAGGGTTGTGTCCTAAAGTTTACGTCATAAGGTTGACAATGCTGTCGCTATGACCTAAATGGAAATCGTTTATCGTCATTTCATGAACTCCGTGTTCCCCCATTCATCTTGTATTATTTCACTGGTCCAGTCTAACAGTTCAGGTTATGTGGCTCCCGGCTCCCTATCCTAAATGGGAGGCGCTGACAGCTGTCACTTCATGATCTCCCTGTATTACTTCACTGGAGGCTATGGTCGTGGTCTCAGGTTAAGGTCAAATGGCTCCCGGTCTCCCTACCTAAATGGGAGGCGCTGACAGCTGTCACTTCATGATCTCCATGTATTACCTCATTGGAGGCTATGGCCGTGATCTCAGGTTAAGGTCAAATGGCTCCCGGTCTCCCTACCTAAATGGGAGGCGCTGGCAGCTGTCACTTCAGGAGCTCCATGTTTCCCCATTTATCTTGTATTACTTCACTGGAGCACCCTAACAGTTCAGGTTATAAGGTGAAGCCCTGATTCTATAGGGTCGTGTCCTAAAGTTTACGTCATAAGGTTAAGGGCATGACCTGAAGTTATAAGGCTGTGACCTGAGGACGTGACCTCAGGTTAGGGCCTTGACCTGAGGCTAAGGACGTGACCTCAGGTTAAGGACGTGACCTGAGGCTAAGGACGTGACCTCAGGTTAAGGTCAAACGGCTCCCGGCTCCCTGAGGGTTGAGGGGTCGCAACTTATACTACTTATGGTTCATGATGTTTTCCATCAAAGAGGATGGTAGGTGGCACATTCTTGTGGAGGGCAAGACATCTGCCTCTTGCACTAGGGCGACCAGCTCCTCTTGGGATGGGTCCATCAGCCAGGCAGGTCTGCGCGACAGCCCAACGAACAAAAGCAAGGTCAAGGGATTCCCCCTTACTGACTGATGTTGCTCTGAATCGGCACCATACACAGTGCGGATGCCATTCCTTGTGACAACAGTTTCTGTCTTAGTCATGAGCTGATTATTGTCAATATATAGTCCCTCCATCCTTATCATCGGCACGATCTTCATCTGTGACATCATCATTAGGTGATGGTTCCAGATAAATTGTAGCAGTCCCAAAGGCCTCTTTATTTTCCGACATAGTGATGACATCATTCACGGTCAGAGACATGAGAGAAACATAGCACCTTCATAACTCACATGTTACAAAAACCTCTACTGGCCCTCTCGTGCCTAGCGTCCCTGTTTTGGGACGCACATTTCTGTATATGCCATACACACACTATGCATTTTAAACAAAAACTGAGAGACATGATTTAAGATTAGATATAAATTAGCTTTTTTTTTTCCTCTTGACACCATTAAAAAGTAGCAAAATGTACATAGTATGGACCTACTTTTTACTGATTACCAGTGTGACGATTTTTTTTCAGTGAAAAATGATCAGCAAATGGTCAAGAACAAATTATTACCAAAGGAAATGACTTGAAACCTGTATTTATGTGCGTGAGATGCACTTTCCTGTCACCAGCAACCAATGTTTGATGTGGAAATGCATTCAGGTTTGGGCAATGGTTCCGAATTGTAAGCGTCCCAAAAATGGACGCTAGGCATTACTGGGTTAAATACATCTTGACAGAGTTTCCACTTTGTCTTCAGGTGAACTAGTGTGATTGCTAATATTTCATACCGTTGTACATGTAACACATCCTGACAGCTCGATACAACTTGCTGCTAGTTAACGCAGGTGAAGTCAGGTCACTACTCATCGAGACCCTAACCTTATAATAATGAGGTATTGTCACAGGCAAACGACTGAAGGATGTTTCTAGGGATAGGCAGGTCTGCAGTCGTCACCTGGCGGCCTGAGAAATCGTGAGAATGGGTGTTTATGGGTCAAGAGTTGACTTGAGGGTCAGTGCCTAGAGTAGACTCCTCATGTTACCGTGTGGTCAGACGTCACCACTGATCCCAGGCTGGTGGCTGTAACGCAGTCCCGCTCCACAAAACCAACAATCGTTGAAAGGTTGATTCAAACCCTTTAGTATGTGACCGGCTCTTTATGGAGTATGCGTGTAAGACTTGACTGTGTGAGTTGCGTTGCAGGAGCACGTGTGTTTTGTGATGGAGTATGCGTGCGGGGGAGATCTCATGATGCACATCCACAGCGACGTGTTCTCAGAGCCGCGGACCGTGTTCTACGCAGGCTGCGTGGTGCTAGGCTTGCAATATCTGCACGAGAACAAGATTGTCTACAGGTGAGAGAGAGTGTGTGTGTGTGTGTGATTAACATTTGGATTGAAGTTAGGACTTTGTAGTGGAATCTGTGAGAGTAAGAGACTGTAGCTGCCACTGTACGGTACAACATGAGACACTAGCAAAACAGATTAGTACAATGATTTGTGAGCCTTCATATGTTCCTTTAGAGTGTGTTGTTGTTTTGTTTTCTCTTCGCTGTTTTTTTTTTAAATTTATTTCAATTATTATTCTTTTTTTCAGTTTTGACTGTTGTTTGTTGTCATTTTGTTGTTGGTTTTTGTGTTGCTGTTGTAGTTGTTTGTTTTGTTGGTTTTATTTTTTTGTTCTTTGTTGTTGTTGGGGTTTTTTGGGTTTTTTTGTTGTTGTTGTTGGTTGTTTTTTTGTATTTTTTTTTGGGGGGGGTGTTGTTGTTTTGTGTTTTGTTTAATTTAGGTCTTTTGTTGTTTTAATTAGAGGGGGGGGGGGGGGGCGGGGGCGGGGGTCTGTTTTGTGTTTTTTGTTGCTGTGATTTGCTATTGTATTTGCCTTTGGAGTAATATCATCTTCCCCAACCTTTCGCTGTCAGAGACCTGAAGTTGGACAACTTGCTACTGGACTCGGAAGGCTACCTCAAGATTGCTGATTTTGGGTTGTGTAAGGAAGGGATGGGGTTTGGGGACCGCACCAGCACCTTCTGCGGCACGCCCGAGTTCCTGGCGCCGGAAGTCCTGACAGAGACGTCATACACGAGGGCGGTGGACTGGTGGGGTCTGGGTGTCCTCATTTACGAGATGCTGGTGGGGGAGGTGAGTAGAGATACGCGTCGTGCATGGTAACCATTTTTTTCTTTCTTTTTGCTGTGAGTTCTTGGAAGCACTGTCAACGCAGAGTTAATCACGGAGTTGATGAATCACTCAGTGTGCTCCTTGCAAGGAGTAGGACACACACCCTAGGAATTAATAGTGTTATCATTATTATTATTGAAATGTTACAGTCATCAGTGTGTTTGGTGCTGCAGTGGCTGGTGCCTTTTCACCGATAATGTTTTGTGGTGTCACTTGGATACATGTATATACAGAGTATCTGTCATATAGAAAAATATAGAATTAATGTGTTACATGACAGAGTGTTGTCTGTTTTCCGGCTTCTTCACAGCGTAGGTGAAACCCGCCCAAATCAGTATTTTTACTGCTTTGTTTGGTTTCTTTGTTCACAACAGTAATAATTGTCGGTTGGTTGTGGTTTTGCCCCTAGTCATGTGATGAGCTATGTCGCATGTGGTGAGAAGAGAAGAGAGTGTTTGGATGATCTTGTCTGTGATGTGTTCATCTTGTCTTTATTCCAGTCACCGTTCCCTGGTGATGACGAAGAGGAGGTGTTTGACAGCATCGTCAACGAGGAAGTCCGCTACCCACGCTTTTTGTCCACGGAGGCCATCGCCATCATGCGACGGGTGAGGGGTCATGTTGCTATGACAACACAGTGCGAAAGTTTTAAAGATGAGAAACCAGAATAATTGTAATCATGTTCAGCAGATCTTGGAAATTTCCAGAAAACTCTGCTAAAACTGTTGAAGTTCCTACAAGACCTCTTCAGTGTTACTTTGAAGGAATCTTCTGCAAACATTGTTTAGATATGTGTGTGCGTGCATGTGAAAATTGCCCATCTGTTTTTTATCGTTGTTTTTTTTTTTTTTTTTTTTTTTGGGGGGGGGGGGGGGTTGGTTTCTGTTGAGTGCATAATGTTTTATTCTGACACTGAAACTTCACTGGCAGACAGGGGTGGTTTGCCTATAGACATTAACCAACCAGTGCCTACTGCACATCACATTATGGTGTGACTGGCAAACCGTCTCTGTGTGTCAGCGTTAAGATTAGCACGAGTGAACCCCCATACTTACTCATTATGCCATGCTGACGTCTTTCCCATCAGCTGTTGCGACGGAACCCCGACCGACGTCTGGGCTCGAGCGAACGAGATGCGGAGGATGTGAAGAAACAGGCGTTTTTCCGGGTAACTTTGTTCATCATTGTTGTCGTATACACGGTGGGCTGTGTCTAACCTGCTCTTTGTCTTCTTTCTTCTGCTCTCAAAAGCTAATGCGCCGCAACCCACAGAAGCGGCTCGGGGCCAGCGAGCGAGACGCGGAAGACGTGAAGAAACAGACATTTTTCCGGGTAAAATTGCGGGTGTTTGCCACAGCCGTGATGTCGGCTTTTGCCGCGGCATCAGCGGTTGTGATTTGACTTTGCCGTGTGAACACTCACAGTTTGTAGTGGAGGCGATGCTCACTGCTGTATGCTGGTGTTTCTGTTTGTTACTCTATTAACACCCACTTTACCTTCTCCTTTTCTTCTTGTTTGCGTTGCCTGCCAGAAGTGTATTGGAAGATATATATAGCTCGCCACCAGTCACCTTTTGCAGTGGTTTCATAGTCTGTAGGATCCATTAGCTCTGTATATTTAAATATATACATAGCCAGTCTTAGCGTGGTGCACATATTTTCCTGTTCTCACAATCCATCCTATATCACTCACCCCATCCCCCCACCCCCTCCAGGTTCCCTCTCTCTTCATGCCCCCACACCTCCCCTCCATCGTGTTTCACGCGGAAGTGTGCCTGTATGCTCAAAATACTCTATCGTGATTAATTCGGCTCTTAATGCAATACAAAATAGTCTTATCGTAATTAATTCAGCTCTTAATGCAATACAGAATAGTCCATCTTGATTAATACGGCTCTTAATGCAATACAGAATAGTCCATCTTGATTAATTCGGCTCTTAATGCAATACAGAATAGTCCATCTTGATTAATTCGGCTCTTAATGCAATACAGAATAGTCCATCTTGATTAATTCGGCTCTTAATGCAATACAGAATAGTCCATCTTGATTAATTCAGCTCTTAATGCAATACAGAATAGTCCATCTTGATTAATTCGGCTCTTAATGCCATATAGTGTTGTTTATTCTTTGTGCAAGCAGTCGAACATTGAGATTCTGATCCATTGTGGTACACTACTGAAGTGCTCAGTGAAATCTCCGTGTCATCGAGTCCGCTTCTGTTTGCTCCTTGCCAGCATTACAAACGCTGTCACTGTGCAGGTGTCCAAGTGGTGTGATGATAGATACAAAAATAGCTCAGAACGATGTGTGATGATAGATACAGAAATAGCTCAGAACGATGTGTGATGATAGATACAGAAATAGCTCAGAACGATGTGTGATGATAGATACAGAAATAGCTCAGAACGATGTGTGATGATAGATACAGAAATAGCTCAGAACGATGTGTGAGAAGAAACACGGTAGCATTACTCGCCATTAGCCCCAGTAACTTGTACAGTAACTTGTACGTGAAATGCCACTTGGATGCATTTGTAGAATGCTGAAACTGGTTCCTGGTTTCTGACATCACTTTGTAATATAGCAGTGTTTGGCTGATCAGCTTAGTGGTGTGTTGGCCAGTTATCACGTTACAGGGCAAGAGGGCTCTGTTCACTTCCAGATCTAGATAAATGTATGTACGTCTTACCCCATGACTACTGCCTTGTAATGAGAAGTCACGGACAGTGCCAGATCTAGATAAATGTATGTACGTCTTACCCCATGACTACTGCCTTATAATGAGAAGTCACGGACAGTGCCAGATCTAGATAAATGTATGTACGTCCTACCCCATGACGACTGCCTTGTAATGAGAAGTCACGGGCAGTCATGGACAAATTTCATGTATTTTTCAAGTTCCACTCGGAATAGATTGTACACGTTGTGTGGCTGGTTTCTCACTGACCTTCTCCATGGTTTCTCTCATTTTTGCCAAACCAAGCTTGTACTGTTGGGTAGACATTTTGTGACAGTCGTGGTGGAACATTTTCTTTGTTTACCTTCATGCTTTCCTTTTAGATAGACAAAAGTCAGAAAGCAGCAGTTAAACTGTGTAGTGCAGTTAGGTGTGCAATCCAGCATTTATACATCGCTGCTGTTGTGGCTTCTGTTTATTTTATCCAACTTTTTTCTTAATGATAATTGTGATAAGTATTCACCAGTTTTCAGAACAGAAAGGACTGCGAAGATATTAGAAAAAGATCTGAATAACAACATGGTGGAAACGGGCGATAAGAACGACAGACCAGGCCAGTTTAATTTTCTGAATGGAAGTAAACTGCATGGTGTATTAATTGTGTAAGCCTCATTAGGAAATGTTCACAAGGAGAGTGCAAGGGTGAGAGAGATACCAAACCCAGATGTAGTCAGCAGTTTAGTGCAGTGTACATGCAGAACGCAACGTGGACATCAACCCCAAATCGCAACTTGAAGTTGGTGTGATGTGCCCGACATCATGTAAACAGTCCATACTTTAGATACGACCTCGAGATTAGATACGACCTCGAATTGACAGTCCATGCACAGCCAACTTGGCACAGTCACAGGGACCCAGGTATTGTGTGAAAACAGTTTGTCGTATACAAGATAAAGTCTGCAGACAGCCACTACAGCACACATCTTCCTACTGAACGTTCTTCCACAAGAGACAAACGCGCATAAAAAGTCAGCGCTGCTCTTCTCCATTTGTGTCTGTCAAAGAAAGACCGAAAATTGTTTTTAAAAAAAAAATCCGGGGATTAAATTGGTTTTGTCTGTCGTCGTGTTTGCATGTTTTGAACTTTTTGTTATTTGGAGGATTCCCCAGTTGGTTGACATTGTGTGCGAGTGGCTAGCATCTTCCACCAGGAATGGTTTCTACGTTTAAATTCACATGATTTTCTTCACATCCTGTATGCTGTTACAATGTCTTTGTATGTTCATTGGAGTGCTCAGCATGATGCACTGTCGCGTTTTGCAGACACCCTTCAGGAGTCTCGTGCATGTTTTAGTCTGTGCAGGCGTCAGCTTTATCAGCAGCAAAATCATGCGCCCCTCCCTCGAAACCTTCAAAACAAATCTAAAAACCTACCTGTTTTCATCTCAAAGCTCCGTCTAACCTCCCTCCGTCTTTCTCCATCTCCTTATTAAGTACCATACATGCAGTTGCCCTGGCCCTGAACCTTCACGTCCATCTGTCTCTTTACCTGTACTCTAAGCGCTTAGAACTACCTTCCATGTAGATTAAGCGCTATATAAATAAATTATTATTATTATTATTATTTGCAGATAGTGGGATACATTTCAGGGTTGCGTTTTGTCAGGTAGAATGAGAAAACGTTTATCTGTGGTTGTTGATGGTACGTAACATGTGCAGTGCAGTGAATACTTGCGTCTCACTCTCTGTCAAAGGCATTGACAAGAAATGTGCAGTAAACGTGCGTGACAGGAAAGGGTAATTTTACCGTTTGACTCACTCTGGATGTAAAAGAAATGTGCAGTAAACGTGCGTGACTGGAAAGGGTAATTTTACCGTTTGACTCACTCTGGATGTAAAAGAAATGTGCAGTAAACGTGCGTGACTGGAAAGGGTAATTTTACCGTTTGACTCACTCTGGATGTAAAAGAAATGTGCAGTAAACGTGCGTGACTGGAAAGGGTAATTTTACCGTTTGACTCACTCTGGATGTAAAAGAAATGTGCAGTAAACGTGCGTGACTGGAAAGGGTAATTTTACCGTTTGACTCACTCTGGATGTAAAAGAAATGTGCAGTAAACGTGCGTGACTGGAAAGGGTAATTTTACCGTTTGACTCACTCTGGATGTAAAAGAAATGTGCAGTAAACGTGCGTGACTGGAAAGGGTAATTTTACCGTTTGACTCACTCTGGATGTAAAAGAAATGTGCAGTAAACGTGCGTGACTGGAAAGGGTAATTTTACCGTTTGACTCACTCTGGATGTAAAAGAAATGTGCAGTAAACGTGCGTGACTGGAAAGGGTAATTTTACCGTTTGACTCACTCTGGATGTAAAAGAAATGTGCAGTAAACGTGCGTGACAGGAAAGGGTAATTTTACCGTTTGACTCACTCTGGATGTAAAAGAAATGTGCAGTAAACGTGCGTGACTGGAAAGGGTAATTTTACCGTTTGACTCACTCTGGATGTAAAAGTAAAGTCCATTTTCGGAAACAGCAGAACTTAAAAATCGTGCTCAAAACCCAAGGAAATGTTTTTGATTTGTGTTTTTATTTCCCGCGGCAAATGTACAGAATCATGAGGGTCTTGTAGTGAAGGTATAGTGCCTTTCACTGACCAGTAGTGGTAAGCTTTTCTAATGTCCTCTGGCGGTGATGGAGGTGGGTGCTTATTTTTAAGCTGCGGCTTGAGCTTCATATCTTGGCGAGGAAACAAGTTTACTGACGATGGGTCAAAACTACCGGTATATGATTCTGAGCATTTGCATGGTTTTTTTTGTTTTTTTTTTTTAACCAGCGTTTTTGGTTATTGTGTGATTGTTATATCTTATTTTGCAGAATGTCAACTGGCACGATCTCCTGACGAAGAAAGTCAAGCCACCGTTCTGTCCCACAGTGGTAAATAGTGATTTTGTTTTTGCTGTTGTTTTGAATCTGTTTTCCTCACTCTCTCTCTTCTCCACTGTTTGACATATATAGATGAATGAATTACTCCAGGCTGGCATTGCTGTCAGACATGTGGATATCGCATACAGGGTAGAGCGTCATTGTTACGTGTTTATGTCCAGTATGTGAGAGGATGCAGATGACTTCATGTTGGTGTGTGTGTTGTGTTTATGTCCAGTATGTGAGAGGATGCAGACGACTTCATGTTGGTGTGTGTGTTGTGTTCGGCTCATGGTGCCATGAGCCATGCGTAAGGATAAAGCGCTCATGTAAAACATAGTAGTAGTATAAGTAGCAGTAGTACATGTATTGTTATCATTAAGTTCTCTGTCCTGTAGCCCTCAAACACCCACCCACTCTGTCCTGTAGACTAGACTGTTAGTAAGGCTTAAAATCTTTTAACTTTCAGCGGATTTCCACCTTTGGCTAAACAACATTCTCCCCCCCCCCCCCCCCCCCCCAAAAAAAAGTGTTTCCTCCACAGAAGGAAATAAAATCATGCCGCAACGCACCAAATTGCACAGATTTCAATCAGATGCTAAGAAAACTGTATTTCCTCCTCTGAAGCCCGTAACATCATGCCAAAGTGCACCATTTTGCACAAATGTTATTTGTAATCTGTACAACAACTCCAGGGAGCATGTCCCCAGACACCCCTAGCATAATACATCCGTACAGCAGACAAGCTATAGTGGCTTTGTCACTTCCTCACTAAATGCCATGCACTAGTCCTCCTCCTAGACAAGCTACCGGTATAGTGACTTGGTCACTCCCTCACTAAATGCCACGCACTTGTCCTCCTGTTGAATCACGTACCATTTCAAGCCCTGTGTTAGGTATTGGGACTTCATGCAGTGACAAAAAAACACCAAAGTCCAAATCCTCCGTGTAGTGGTACTAGTGATCCTGTGAATGTCGCTTTGTCTTCAGCGTAACATGGAGGACGTCAGCAACTTTGACGAGGAGTTCACGCAGGAGCGAGCTATACTGACCCCGCCCAAAGACCGCCGGCCCCTCACCCAGGACGACCAGCGTCTCTTCCGAGACTTCAACTATATCGCCGACTGGTGCTGAGGTCGAGTTCACCGTCACCGGTCACCAAGCACTGCCGGTATTATGCACGCATTGTCACCGTCAGTGATACTGTGCGGGTGTCACTGGGATGCAACGTACTGTCGGAAAGTTGAGTGGACAGACCGTTTGGATTGGAAAGTGTTCAGGTGTGGCCATGTCTTTGTGTGGATGTGGAGCTGTTGAGGTCATCTGAACACTAACAACACGTAGGCCAGTGTGGAGTGAGTGAGGTCTGCGTTGAAAACAGAAGGGAACTCTGGGCATTGGTATTGCCTGTATTGGTTTGTGTTGCTGTGGAAAGTGCTGGAAGATTGCAAGTACTCATTGTAAAGCTTACTCACAGAATTGGTGATGGATGCAGAAATGTGTGTGTGTGTGTGTGTGTGTGTGTGTGTGTGTGTGTGTGTGTGTGTGTGTGTGTGTGTGAGGGAGAGGGAGGGAGTTGCTGTTACCCGCCACGGAAGGAAGAATGCACAAAATACAATCGCGGAGCGTGAGCATCATACAAGTGGCGAAACTGTAACAGACGCAATCTTCGTGACTTTGTTTGTCTGCGTTGGACCATCACCAGCCGACGTTGAAACATGATTCCATTCAGCATGCGGCTTTAGAACAACACCTCGTATGCATTTTGTTGGTGCGTGATACACTGTGCTAGGTGTGGACACTGACTGTAAGGAGGGCCAGTCACTGCTTGCCCCTTCCGTGGATGACAAACCCTCCATGATATTATTAACTGCCCCCCCCCCCCTTTTTTTTTTCTTTTTTAAAAATTTGTTTGTCACAGAAATGATGTCAGATCCTTTGAATTTGTTGTTTGTCCTGCACATTTACGCTGCCAATGTTGTTCACCCACGAATTATTCTTTCTTTAAAGCAGAGAGAGAGAGAGAGAGAGAGAGTTTACAGTAGCTACTGACTTTATTATGAAAATCATAGATTGTTGACCTATCTATTCCCAGCATCCCCAAAGACAGGAGGTAGAAAGAGAGAGAGAGCTTACAGTAGCTACTGACTTTATTATGAAAATCATAGATTGTTGACCCATCTATTCCCAGCATCCCCAAAAAACAGGAGGTAGAAAGAGAGAGCTTACAGTAGCTACTGACTTTATTATGAAAATCATAGATTGTTGACCCATCTATTCCCAGCATCCCCAAAAACAGGAGGTAGAAAGAGAGAGAGAGTTTTTTTTGTTGTTTTTTTTTTTTAAAGAGATGTTACACAAGAAAGCATTTGTACACATGTACTTTTGAAGACTGAAAACTCATTTACTGGCTGGAGATTATAGTGATTTGTTTTTTCCAGGGAAAGTATTGTTTTCCAGTGTCCCTTATTAATATTATTCGTGGCAGTGGCAGAGCTGTCGAGCAGTCAGCCAGTAAGTTCTCAAAAAACTCATTCAGTTGCTTAAAGTATTACATACTCTTACATCCTCATTCCTCACAGCCTTTTGTTCTTGTCCTCTCACAGAAGAAAGAAGCTTGCGAGGTCTGTTACATATGGTGTCATAAGTTATGAATTGTACGTGGCACATGTTACAGACATGGAGTTGAAACATGTTACAGACAGGGAGTTGAAACATGTTACAGACAGGGAGTTGAAACATGTTACAGACAGGGAGTTGAAACATGTTACAGACAGGGAGTTGAAACATGTTACAGACAGGGAGTTGAAACATGTTACAGACAGGGAGTTCAAACATGTTACAGACAGGGAGTTGAAACATGTTATAGACAGGGAGTTGAAACATGTTACAGACAGGGAGTTGAAACATGTTACAGACAGGGAGTTGAAACATGTTACAGACATGGAGTTGAAACATGTTACAGACATGGAGTTGAAACATGTTACAGACGTGGAGTTGAAACACGTGTCCACTGTGCGTTGTTAGAGGGGTCCCAACATCTCACGTGAACAAAGTTTCCATTGGAAGAGAAGAAATTTGCTCAGACAGAATTAGCGTTGTATATTTCTGTTTTGTTTGACTTGGTCTTGCTTTAAGACAATCCAGTCACTTGTCCATATTGAATGGAGCCGACATCATCTCACAGCACAAAGTAGTTCAGCATACAGGCCCCTCCACACACTAAACTCGCGCTGTACATTTCTTTGTTTCTACGCAAAAGCAGCCAATAAACAGGTTTGTAACATTTTGGTTTCCCCCCTATACAGAACGCATAGGTTTCACACTTGTACATGGCCTGTAAGTATCAAACATGTACGTAACATGTACTTACTGGTGAAGTCCGACACACCGTTACACTCTCAGAAACGAGTAACGGCCCTTTCCTTGTATCAGAACCTGTAGGAGTGTACAGTGAACTAAATTATTACTCAAAAGCACCAACGAGCGTGAAACGGTTTCTGTTGGGATTGGCAATACAGCTTGCGTTTGCCTTTCATGTGCTTCAGCCTCTTTAAAAAACAAAAATCAATTGGTTCCTGGCATGTCACTCAGTCTGCTCGCTGACGTGTCAAGTTTATGCGTTAGGCGAATTTAGGATGAACTATTTGACTTGAGACCTGCTGAACCACAATAGGAGGAGGTTGACAAACCCAGCTACTGATCAATGGTCTTAGTTTGGCAAACATCCCAAACAAACCAAATGATGAATAATACATTGTGGATCAGAGACTACTGTGTGTGTTGGTGTTGTAGTGTACTGTTTCACGTATCATTCCATATTAATCACATTCAGATGGTAACACACCTCGTGTTTGTGTAACGTTGCCTCAGTAGATAGTTGGAGTAAGAGACACATTACGTTATGCCTCTGTCAACCGACCTTAATGCTTTGCTTCTACATTGACGATTGCTTTTTTCTTCTGAAGACGTTTAGGTCGAGCGTTGACACTGCTGTTTTAAGGGGGCACATGCATATATGCATGCTTTTGTAAATGTAATTTGTATATATTTGCATGAAATACTTGTTCTTGTCTGAGTTACATGTACTTCCATTGCTAATCACTGATCAGATATGCATTTTCGGTGAAAATGGTGGATCTGTTGTTCATTTGCGCACAGTTTTAGATAACCTGTGTGTGTGTGTCTGTGTGTGTGTGTGTATGTGAGAGAGAGAGAGAGAGAGAGAGAATTTTGGCCATGTAATTTCAAAACTTCTATCAGATGACTAGAGATGAGCCTTACAGTTTCACTAGAAAAATACCCGTGTTGCATCAAGAATCAATAAGTAAGAGTTTGTCACTAGCTGCTATAGACATGTGTTTGCCAAGTCCCATTGACAGCCTACCCATGCATTTTTTCACAGTGGAAATGGGCCTTACACTGGGGCACCTCAATCTCTTGTCCAAAATTACAGTTTTTGTCCAAAAGAGGCACAGTTCTGCAGATCCGCTATGTACACTGCGCACAGTAATGTATCAGCTGGTGAACTGGTTGGTGGTTTACTGTGGTGGTGTTTCCTCACAGGTGTAAGTGTCCACGTTGTCTCCAGATGAACTAGTGGGATTGATAATATTCCATAATACATGGACAGCTAACACATCCTGACAGCTCAATATAACTTGCTGCTTGTTAACGAATGTGAAATCAGGTCACTACTCACCAAAATCCCAAACTCGTCAAAATGAGGTATTGTCACAGGCAAACGACTGAAGGATGTTTCTAGGGATAGGCAGGTCTGCCGTCGTCACCTGGCGGCCTGAGAAATCGTGAGAATGGGTGTTTATGGGTCAAGAGTTGACTTGCGGGTCAGTGCCTAGAGTAGACGCCTCATGTTACCGTGTGGTCTGACGTCACCACTGATCCCAGGCAGGTAACTGTAACACAGTCCCACTCCACAAAGCCAACAATCGATGAAAGGTTGATTCAAACCCTTTAGTATGTGACCGGCTCTTCCTTATTAACTCTTGCTGACATACATCACATGCTACATGTATTTCAGATAATGATTGACACTACAAGCTACCACCCCCACCCCCAGAAAAGAGATTTGTTGCAGAGCGACGTCAGGATGTCGTCTGCTGACAGTATGTGACTTTTGTCATGTTGACAAGGCATTACACAAACACCTCTTTCATTCATATCATTCCACGTCCACATGGAGGCCTGCCATTGGGCAGGGGTTTTTTGTTTTTGGCGCAATACCTTGCAGACAGTGTACATAGACCGAGTCATTGATTGCGTTTTCATTTGTCAGCATGTGTGAGTTGTGAGTGTTGCACGCACATGCATGATTATAGTCTTGTTTAATTTTTCATACGACATACGTGTACCACCAGCTGTGCCAGTTTGTGTGTCCTTTGTACATTATGCCAACACCCCCCCCCCCCCCCCCCCCCCAACCCCACTTTCCAAAGTATCGATGCAATAAATACAAATCACTCACTCACTCGTGGTTTAGAGAATGTAAAAACACTGACGGAAGTTGCCGTGGTGATGCAGTACCAGGTCTGATGTACACTTAAACAATTAGTGTTTTCATTGTTGTCAGTAAAGGTACATGTAGCTCGCTGTATATTACCAACTCCCTGTACAGTGCGTTTTTCCTGCGTTAGTTGACCAGACACTCTCTTGATCAGTGTGACGTATGTATGTCTCTATGAGGAGGAGTGTGAAGTTCTCGGGTGCCTGTCGAAACGTGATTGGTCAGTTCAGTAATATGTTTATACACATGTACGCATTATTTTCTCTGTATTTGCGTAAACCTGTATTGACTTTGCAATGATAGATTCTGTCGTCTTGCGGCACATGCAATCTTTGAGAAAGAATGTCTCGTGCACGTAATAGAAGAATTATTATCTAGTGACGGCATTTACCAGTAGATGTATTAACAAAAGCTGACCATTTCTTTCAAAATGAGGTGTTTTGTTTTTTCTTCAGTTTTTGTGCTTGGAAAGGGATGGGTGGGTGTGTGTTTGGGGGTTTAACATCCTTTTCCACCACATACGGCTTGGAAAGGGAATCCTCGAATAGGATATGATGGCTTGAAATATCCGGGGGGAGGGGGGGGGGTGTCATAAAACAGTAGAGATTTGTAAGAAAAGAGTGAAACAGAACACTGGTAGCCTGACAATGTCCGACTTCTCTTCACATCCTGTGGTTCTCAGAATAGAAGGCATAGGGCAAGTTGCTTTCTGTTTTGTCAGTGCCTGCTTCCCCAAACGCCTGAGGGGAGAATTTTAGATCTAATGCTGAGCAAGAACCAATAAACAAGAGCCAGTCAAAGGCTGCTACAGGCCAATGATTACTTGAGTGACGGGCTTTCCTGAGTTTTTAGTTATTTCAGAATCGAGAATCTGGGTAGATCAGACAAGCGTGAGTTTGCAAGGGGGGGGGGGGGGGGGTATCGGCTCCACAATAATGATAAACAAAGTTCATGCTCCGACACATTCTCTGTCCGAAAAGCAAATTCCCTGAGGAGGGTTGTATCCAGGCCAACCCAGACAGTACCTGACAAGCTCTTGTTTATTGGTCCTTGTACTGAGCAATAACACTACATGACCAGAACCTTGCTGAGTTCATTTGTGTCTTTACATGGGAGTTTGGACATGACACGTACTTCACCGGCTTCTCGTGCGCACAGAAAATTATGCAATCACAGCAATTAGCATATCACTTTGCTTTCAACACCACTTATGCAGATGCAGTGCATGTGTTCGCTCTTTGTTGGTGTTCTTTTAGGTAGATTCTATTGTTCTTTATGGTTTTTCTCACATGGAAAATAAAAGCGTAGAGTTCCCTCGCATAGGTACCATTGTTACAGGCGAAATTGTATTTATTTTAGGACCTACCGTCGACAGGTACCGCTGTTACAGACGGATTGGTAGTTACTGTTAAGATCTACCGTTGTCAGGTACCGCTGTTACAGACAGATTGGCATTTACTGTTAGGATCTACCGTCAACAGGTACCGCTGTTACAGATGGATTGGTAGTAACTGTTTGTGTCAAGTACCACTGTTACAGACGGATTGGTAATTACTGTTAGTATCTACCGTTGTTACCGCTGTTACAGTTACAGACGGATTGGTATTTACTGTTACATGTAGGATCTACCGTTGTCGGGTACCGCTGTTACAAAATAGTTGCCTTTCACTCAGCTAATGAATGCAAAACAGCAACAAAAAGACAAATGTTTTAAGTGGCAATATTTTTGTATAAATAACTAGGTATAGATGTGTGCACTCAAGAAGGTCAATGTCAAGTTGGTCCCGTGTAATATGTACGTACGATACAGTTTGCTAGTGCATGAATTAACTCGACTATATGATATGTCAGTGAGAGCTGATAAGGCAGAGTCCTCGAAAACTGATTCATTGATGATGCAAGGTGGTTTAGAAATAATAATAATATTATTATTATGTTTAGAAATAACTTGCAGTGTATTACTGATGCAGTTTGTGAATGCATGAATTGATTAACACTGATAATGATAAAAGTGAGAGATCAGCCATAGTGTTCTAAGTCTGTTTCACTGGCGACGTTAGAAATAGCTCTGCCTTTCCAGTGTAATGTTGAAGTGTATATAATCAGCTGGTGGCACGACAGAGAAGCAAGGGTTCCTACTCACTTACATCCTACAATGTGCTTGTTTAACTAGAACCAAACGTCCGGTTGTCAGACTGGCCACGTATTGTGCACGTGTACATACAGAACGGAACAAAAACTGAAGTTGTTTCCACTGACATTGGTAGTCCGGCCCAAGTCAAGAGAGGACTGAGCAAATGCTTGAGTGTTCTTCTTTTATTAAACTTCATTCACAGCG
Source organism: Batillaria attramentaria (assembly GCA_018292915.2). NCBI lineage: Eukaryota > Metazoa > Mollusca > Gastropoda > Batillariidae > Batillaria > Batillaria attramentaria. The sequence continues at coordinate 107,498 of JACVVK020000165.1, forward strand.
CTAACTCTGCCTTGTCTTTGTCTTGCTTGTGTGTGTGTGTGTGTGTGTGTGTGAGCGTGTGTGTGTGTGTGTGTGTGTGAGGTCAGGGATTTGACAACTGACTCATGATAGTGACATTGTACATGTATCCATGGTACTTGTAACAAAAGTTATGATGTGGAAACACAAACACACAGCAATGTGTAGATTTCGTCAGGACAACAGACAGACATGAAACCAGCGACAAGACAGAATCATACAAGAAATCTTCTCCACAACAAACTCAAGTCAGGATTTGGTTCAGTTTCCAAAGTGTTATTGAAAATAGATGTTCAAAAGTATCTGTATACCATGTAATAACGAGAAACTGAAAATAGAAACAATCCGTTTGATTTGATATGTGGTAAGAAAAATGACCCCCCCCCCCACCCCCCTTCCTCACCCATTCACCCACCCACCACCAACGCTTCAAAAATGCTGAAATGACAAACTCAAGGTCCCACCCCACCATCCACCCACCCACCAAACACGAGGGCCTTAGCTGACCACCAAAACGACAAGCATTACTGAGAATCTATCAACATAACCTATCAACATAACCTATCAACATAACCTATCAACATAACCAATCAAAATAATCTATTACATGTATCTATCAACATAACCTATCAATGTAATCTATCAACATCATCTATCAACATAACCTATCAATGTAATCTATCAACATCATCTATCAATATAACCTATCAATGTAATCTATCAACATCATCTATCAATATAACCTATCAATGTAATCTATCAACATCATCTATCAACATAACCTATCAATGTAATCTATCAACATCATCTATCAACATAACCTATCAACATAATCTATCAACATCATCTATCAATATAACCTATCAATGTAATCTATCAACATCATCTATCAACATAACCTATCAATGTAATCTATCAACATCATCTATCAACATAACCTATCAATGTAATCTATCAACATCATCTATCAACATAACCTATCAACATAATCTATCAACATCATCTATCAACATCATCTATCAATATAACCTATCAATGTAATCTATCAACATCATCTATCAACATAACCTATCAATGTAATCTATCAACATCATCTATCAACATAACCAATCAATGTAATCTATCAACATCATCTATCAACATAACCTATCAATGTAATCTATCAACATTATCTATCAACATAACCTATCAATGTAATCTATCAACATCATCTATCAACATTATCTATCAACATCATCTATCAACATAACCTATCAATGTAATCTATCAACATCATCTATCAACATTATCTATCAACATCATCTATCAACATAACCTATCAATGTAATCTATCAACATCATCTATCAATATAACCTATCAATGTAATCTATCAACATCATCTATCAACATAAACTATCAATGTAATCTATCAACATCATCTATCAACATAACCTATTAATGTAATCTATCAACATCATCTATCAACATAATCTATCAACATAACCTATCACAATATCTATCAACATAATCTATCAACATAATCTATCAACATAACCTATCAACATAATCTATCAACATAATGTATCCAAACAGCTAAAAGTCAAACATCGACCAAATCAACCAAAACACACTCTGACACTTGAAATTTTAAATACTACATTTCCTACTGTTTCATCCTCTTTTTATGTTGTTTCCATAGTAATGGAAACAACATAATAGGACGGGCTAAAATTTCCACGTTCATAGGCAAGCATCTGTGGTACAAACGCACGTCACTGCCGATCTCCCGCAGAGACGATTATGCAAGTGTAACTCTGACAATGACGTAAGAAAACCTGCGTCATCGATGCTGGCATGTATGCTGTTCCGAACGCGCTTCTTCTCCTCACTGAGTGCCGTCTGTGCGGATGTGCGTGTGTGTGTGCGTGTGTGAATTGTGTCCAGGCCCGTTTCTTCGAAAATACTCAACCGAATGGCTTCAAATTTGGGGTATCCAAATTTATCAAAATGTTACATTAGACGATTCAAGCGTGTGATGATTGCTTAAGTGATTTGGGAGTTATCGCCCTTTTGAGACAAGTTGGTTGTCTTTCGTGTACAGGCGTAATATTTATTTAAATCACTCAATTTTTTGGCAGTAGATAGCTTGAATACGGACTCTGAATTGACTCACTACTAGAAAATGGTCGCTCTTATAGTTTTCATGTAAACCGAGCCTGAGTTGACATTGCATGTGAACCCAGTTCAGATGCCTATTTCTCCGAAAATACTGAACCGATCGATTTCAAATTTGGGGTTTCTAAATGAATCAAGATTGTTGAATAGAAGGCCCGATCCAGGTACAATTGCACACATGATTTGCGAGTTATCGCCCTTTTCAGAATAAGTGGCTTTCTGGCGTTTAAAGGCGTAATATTTACCTAAACCACTCCATTTTTTGGACATAGATAGCATGAATACGGACTCTCAACTAAGTGAAGTTTGGAGGTTGTCGCTTTTATACTTTTGGCGTAAGCCGTACCTGATGAAAGTGCTGGTGAACACACTTTAGATCTCAAAATCGCTCCTACTATACATAGATAATGAGCCTGGGGTGCCATAAAAAATATACAAAAAAATTAGAAAAATTCACTGCAGCCGTTATCGTCAGTTGACTCGAAAATTTGTACTCACAGCACATTTCCTCTGCAAGCCACACGCCTCACAAACATCGAAGAAGAGACGCACGCGCACTGACGTAAAGTAAGTGCGTCATGTTTGATTGACGTGATGCTGTTTTTTCTTGGGGGTGTCTCGCCACTTTCTTTCGGAATTCCTCTGTTTGGAGACGTGGTGTTGTATTTTACTTATGCTATGTCGCCATCATCGTGCACTCGCAGAGATGATACGGGATACAACAGACTACAACTCCAATACTTTATGAACAGAATATGCGCGGAGAACAAATTCATGAAAGAAGAAGAATCCAGAACGCTGTGCAGGGGGGCTGCTTACGTCAGATCTAGAACATTCCTCAACTTACTGGAAGGCTCGAAATCTCTCCAAGGTGACGTAATCTACTGACGTTACTGCACCAGCATGTTCTGGGATGGTCTAGAAATTATTTTGCATCGAAATGCAGTATCTTTTCGCAAGAGTCTCTACAACTTGACATGTGGAAAGCGGGAATTTCAGTGGGTTTCGTTTTTGCCACTGACTCACACTCAGAAGCATAATGCAAAGATCTTGGAAACATAAAGATAGTTCACTTACCTCCCTTTGAGGGACAACGCGTAAGAGTTGTCTGCGCGCATTAGCGCGCATCCCGCAGATCTACGCAGTTGTTTGACCCAACCCTACACTAGCCGCCGTAAAACATTTTAAGAAAATAAACAAAAACGAAGATGTCAGCGACTGCCAGGTGGTCTCCCCCCATATATTTCGCATGTGTTTTAGGCCTATGGAAAACATAAGTACTCTCAAAGTTCCGGAGGACGAAAGAAAGATCTAGTTTGGCTTTCACTGCTGTACGTAGGCTACGCAGTGCATTTCGTTCGATGTGTTCAAGTAAAACTAGTACGGAACACAGAAAGATCGAATGTGCGAGAGATCCAAAGATGGACGCATCCGCTGAATACTTCCTGCTAACTCAGCATTAATCATATCTGCGACCGACGATCCAGCAGATTCTATGTTGTGATATGGTTTTACAATGGTTAGAACGAAGTTCAGCCGGATGATTTTGTTCTCTGTGTGTGTGTGTGTGTGTGTGTGTGTGTGTGTGTGTGTGTGTTCTGAATTTAGATGCAGGTAGACGCTAGCACAATTTAAGTCACCGTGATTTGTAAAGTTGTCAGGGAAAAAAATTACGCTGTATCTGCGTCAGCCGCGTGTGTTTACTGTTAGTTTACACTGCATGCACACGTACCACTTGAGGTCTTTTTTTTTTTTTTTTCTTTTTTTGGACAAGAAAGCGAAAAAAAAATGTTTGTTTTTCAACAGGAATACCAAAAGAAGTATTTCCCCGTTTATATTTGTCTGTTATTTGAACAATTCGGCGCAGAACACAATTGCATGCTTTTGTGATCGCTTTCCACTTTCCGCCATGCTGTCACTATAGGGGCCAGATCTAGGATGCGCGCTAATGCGGGCAGACAACTCTTCGCGTTGTCCCGCTATATGTCTCTCTTACGACACTCTCTGGAGCACAGAGTCTTTCAGTGGAAAGTACCTCTGTGCACAGTGGGGAAATGGCGCTCACTGCGCTACCGTGACGGGCCTAAATTGTCTCGGTGCTCTCAAACACAAGGTCGCGCACTATGTCATCCTTGACCAGCTTTGAACCCAGAGGGATCCTCAGTGGCGCAAGTGATTAGCAGGCTGTCTTCAGAGTGAAAGTAGGCGTGTTTCTGAATCAGAGACATACATAACCTGTCTCTGTCTGAATGGACAGATCTATTATTACATTCAGTCCTAGAGCACGGGTGTGTATGCTTTTGTAATCGTCTCTTATTCCACCACAAGGCAGGTACGTGATCGTCTGCACCGTGCAATAATACTTGCCTGTAGAGTGCAACACCCTTGCCTGTCAGAGTGCAACCCCCTTGCCGTTTACTCACATCCTGTTGGATCAGTCTACCACGTAAACAGTGCCATCAAAGCGCAACAATAATTGTCCGCTGGCAAAGATTTTGCCCAAACGAAAAGTGGTCGGATATTCAAGACTTCGTTTCAAATCGAATCATATGACACACAAGTCTCTGCTTTTCTAAAAAAAAAATTCGCCATTTTTAAAAATGGCGCTGGGTGTAAGCAGTCACATTTTCACGCCCCGCCGAAAAGGGACTGCACTCTGGAGTCTAATCTTACGAGGGCAGGAGTGACGCGTCTTTCTGATTCCAAGGTCTTTGCATAATGTGTGTGTGTGTGTGTGTGTGTGTGTGTAGGGGGAGGGGGGGTGTGTGCGTGCGCGCGCAAGCGCGCGTCTAAGGCGAGAGAGAGAGAGAGAGGGTCTCTTCTCCGATACCAGTAAGCAATCGTCTGTCAGTCAGGTCTGCGGGAAGTAACTCTGTCAAAGGGGAACGACTTTATTACAAGAATTCATTCACCCATGTAGAACCTCGCATACGCCAACAAGTTGTGACGTCAACCAGCTAGGCGAGCTCACACGACCTCATGTGTTTGGGTTTTTGCAAGTGCATAGAGGCACGATAAGGGTTTTCAGTACTTTCTTTATGTCAGCATGCTTGATGTCAGAGAGCTTGCGTTCCGGCGTGTGCGCGCGGGCTGCATACATGACACAACGACTACGACTGTGACTGCAGCAGGTCATTGAATGGAAACAACATATTGGGCTGGTGGCCATCTTGTTTATATTTACAGTATTTACACTGGTAAACCTTAACATTGGCCTTTAGATGGTGGTAAGAGCTTTACAAACATACTCTGAATGACCTTGATCCATCTTACAGGTGAGCCAAGGAGGCTTCTGCCTTTCTAGGTTTTCGTTGTTTTGTGCAGTGTGTATAATGTTCGTACAGTATTTACAATGTTTGTACAGTGTTGAACAGTATTTACAATGTTTTCACAAAACCAGCAAACATTGTTTTGACAGCAAATCACAAAGTCGGTACTGGTGTGGTCACGTGTTTCTGTCCACGAACCATCTTCCTATCAACCTAGTCTGTTTCCACGGACCATCTTTCAATCATTCGTTATTCGCCATTTTGTTTTTACCCTGTGATTGACGTCTGTGTCAGTTTCCTACTCAACTCTCCCTGTAAGATAGTGTAGTTCTAATTTGACTATAGTATTGTCTACAGTATTTGGTTCAAACAGGCGTTTAGCTTCTCAATATTGTTATACTGCTTTTTCACAACCTAATTCAACATGTCCGTGATATCTGATGTTTTAACAGTCACTGGCATGGTCATTGGGCATGACATCAGTTGTTGATGACGATGAAGCTGCTGTTGATGACGATGATGAAGATGAGGATGATGGATGCCGTAACGGACATTCTAACTGTATGGGTCAATATTTGTAAGTACAGGAAATACTGACGGTAGGAAGCCGTAACTCCGGAGATTTTCTCCCCTGGTATGAAGACGGTGTCTAAGGAGGATTCGTTACCAGTCGAACTATTTTACACACACACACACACACACACACACACACACACACACACACACACACACACACTAATAGAGAGAGAGCGGCTAGAGTGGTGACGTAATAGAAAGCGGGCTGTGCAAACTCCTTTAAAGTTACAGAAAGTAATACTGTCAGTACGATCTGTGTTACCAGTCTTAACCCCAGTCACGTGGCTAAGAGGTCGAGGTCGTACCTTTAGCCACAGTTCCAAACTAGGTGTTTCTGGGCAAGTGAAAACTGTGATGGCAAGTGCATAGCAACTGGTACCGTTATATGCTCATACCCCATAATATTGGGGGCAAATTACTTTTCGCGGATGGCGAGTGGCCCTGAAAATGGCTAGAGGCTAAAATTCGTTTTCGCTGATTTGACCTTGGTTTCGAGTCTATCAGCGGAGGCCCCGCCCCTTTCCTGTCTGGCCGACCGAGACAAAACAAGATGGCCACCAGCCCAATATGTTGTTTCCATTCAATGACCTGCTGTAGTCACAGTCGTAGTCGTTGTGTCATGTATGCAGCCCGCGCGCACACGCCGGAACGCAAGCTCTCTGACATCAAGCATGCTGACATAAAGAAAGTACTGAAAACCCTTATCGTGCCTCTATGCACTTGCAAAAACCCAAACACATGAGGTCGTGTGAGCTCGCCTAGCTGGTTGACGTCACAACTTGTTGGCGTATGCGAGGTTCTACATGGGTGAATGAATTCTTGTAATAAAGTCGTTCCCCTTTGACAGAGTTACTTCCCGCAGACCTGACTGACAGACGATTGCTTACTGGTATCGGAGAAGAGACCCTCTCTCTCTCTCTCTCGCCTTAGACGCGCGCTTGCGCGCGCACGCACACACCCCCCCTCCCCCTACACACACACACACACACACACACACACATTATGCAAAGACCTTGGAATCAGAAAGACGCGTCACTCCTGCCCTCGTAAGATTAGACTCCAGAGTGCAGTCCCTTTTCGGCGGGGCGTGAAAATGTGACTGCTTACACCCAGCGCCATTTTTAAAAATGGCGAATTTTTTTTTTAGAAAAGCAGAGACTTGTGTGTCATATGATTCGATTTGAAACGAAGTCTTGAATATCCGACCACTTTTCGTTTGGGCAAAATCTTTGCCAGCGGACAATTATTGTTGCGCTTTGATGGCACTGTTTACGTGGTAGACTGATCCAACAGGATGTGAGTAAACGGCAAGGGGGTTGCACTCTGACAGGCAAGGGTGTTGCACTCTACAGGCAAGTATTATTGCACGGTGCAGACGATCACGTACCTGCCTTGTGGTGGAATAAGAGACGATTACAAAAGCATACACACCCGTGCTCTAGGACTGAATGTAATAATAGATCTGTCCATTCAGACAGAGACAGGTTATGTATGTCTCTGATTCAGAAACACGCCTACTTTCACTCTGAAGACAGCCTGCTAATCACTTGCGCCACTGAGGATCCCTCTGGGTTCAAAGCTGGTCAAGGATGACATAGTGCGCGACCTTGTGTTTGAGAGCACCGAGACAATTTAGGCCCGTCACGGTAGCGCAGTGAGCGCCATTTCCCCACTGTGCACAGAGGTACTTTCCACTGAAAGACTCTGTGCTCCAGAGAGTGTCGTAAGAGAGACATATAGCGGGACAACGCGAAGAGTTGTCTGCCCGCATTAGCGCGCATCCTAGATCTGGCCCCTATAGTGACAGCATGGCGGAAAGTGGAAAGCGATCACAAAAGCATGCAATTGTGTTCTGCGCCGAATTGTTCAAATAACAGACAAATATAAACGGGGAAATACTTCTTTTGGTATTCCTGTTGAAAAACAAACATTTTTTTTTCGCTTTCTTGTCCAAAAAAAGAAAAAAAAAAAAAAAGACCTCAAGTGGTACGTGTGCATGCAGTGTAAACTAACAGTAAACACACGCGGCTGACGCAGATACAGCGTAATTTTTTTCCCTGACAACTTTACAAATCACGGTGACTTAAATTGTGCTAGCGTCTACCTGCATCTAAATTCAGAACACACACACACACACACACACACACACACACACACACACACAGAGAACAAAATCATCCGGCTGAACTTCGTTCTAACCATTGTAAAACCATATCACAACATAGAATCTGCTGGATCGTCGGTCGCAGATATGATTAATGCTGAGTTAGCAGGAAGTATTCAGCGGATGCGTCCATCTTTGGATCTCTCGCACATTCGATCTTTCTGTGTTCCGTACTAGTTTTACTTGAACACATCGAACGAAATGCACTGCGTAGCCTACGTACAGCAGTGAAAGCCAAACTAGATCTTTCTTTCGTCCTCCGGAACTTTGAGAGTACTTATGTTTTCCATAGGCCTAAAACACATGCGAAATATATGGGGGGAGACCACCTGGCAGTCGCTGACATCTTCGTTTTTGTTTATTTTCTTAAAATGTTTTACGGCGGCTAGTGTAGGGTTGGGTCAAACAACTGCGTAGATCTGCGGGATGCGCGCTAATGCGCGCAGACAACTCTTACGCGTTGTCCCTCAAAGGGAGGTAAGTGAACTATCTTTATGTTTCCAAGATCTTTGCATTATGCTTCTGAGTGTGAGTCAGTGGCAAAAACGAAACCCACTGAAATTCCCGCTTTCCACATGTCAAGTTGTAGAGACTCTTGCGAAAAGATACTGCATTTCGATGCAAAATAATTTCTAGACCATCCCAGAACATGCTGGTGCAGTAACGTCAGTAGATTACGTCACCTTGGAGAGATTTCGAGCCTTCCAGTAAGTTGAGGAATGTTCTAGATCTGACGTAAGCAGCCCCCCTGCACAGCGTTCTGGATTCTTCTTCTTTCATGAATTTGTTCTCCGCGCATATTCTGTTCATAAAGTATTGGAGTTGTAGTCTGTTGTATCCCGTATCATCTCTGCGAGTGCACGATGATGGCGACATAGCATAAGTAAAATACAACACCACGTCTCCAAACAGAGGAATTCCGAAAGAAAGTGGCGAGACACCCCCAAGAAAAAACAGCATCACGTCAATCAAACATGACGCACTTACTTTACGTCAGTGCGCGTGCGTCTCTTCTTCGATGTTTGTGAGGCGTGTGGCTTGCAGAGGAAATGTGCTGTGAGTACAAATTTTCGAGTCAACTGACGATAACGGCTGCAGTGAATTTTTCTAATTTTTTTGTATATTTTTTATGGCACCCCAGGCTCATTATCTATGTATAGTAGGAGCGATTTTGAGATCTAAAGTGTGTTCACCAGCACTTTCATCAGGTACGGCTTACGCCAAAAGTATAAAAGCGACAACCTCCAAACTTCACTTAGTTGAGAGTCCGTATTCATGCTATCTATGTCCAAAAAATGGAGTGGTTTAGGTAAATATTACGCCTTTAAACGCCAGAAAGCCACTTATTCTGAAAAGGGCGATAACTCGCAAATCATGTGTGCAATTGTACCTGGATCGGGCCTTCTATTCAACAATCTTGATTCATTTAGAAACCCCAAATTTGAAATCGATCGGTTCAGTATTTTCGGAGAAATAGGCATCTGAACTGGGTTCACATGCAATGTCAACTCAGGCTCGGTTTACATGAAAACTATAAGAGCGACCATTTTCTAGTAGTGAGTCAATTCAGAGTCCGTATTCAAGCTATCTACTGCCAAAAAATTGAGTGATTTAAATAAATATTACGCCTGTACACGAAAGACAACCAACTTGTCTCAAAAGGGCGATAACTCCCAAATCACTTAAGCAATCATCACACGCTTGAATCGTCTAATGTAACATTTTGATAAATTTGGATACCCCAAATTTGAAGCCATTCGGTTGAGTATTTTCGAAGAAACGGGCCTGGACACAATTCACACACGCACACACACACGCACATCCGCACAGACGGCACTCAGTGAGGAGAAGAAGCGCGTTCGGAACAGCATACATGCCAGCATCGATGACGCAGGTTTTCTTACGTCATTGTCAGAGTTACACTTGCAAAATCGTCTCTGCGGGAGATCGGCAGTGACGTGCGTTTGTACCACAGATGCTTGCCTATGAACGTGGAAATTTTAGCCCGTCCTATTATGTTGTTTCCATTACTATGGAAACAACATAAAAATGGTGGCAGTTTTGCAACGCTACCAAACTGCAGTTTGTTTTTTGGTGAAAATTGAGGAATATTTGCATCGGTGACGTTTACAAGAAATGTCTGCATTTTCTACAATGATATGGTATGTGACTGTAAGATTGCTGTCTTTGTTTAGTGTAATCATGAGTAGATAATAAACTTCTTTTCTGTGAAGCGGAGCCGGGGTACGTCGCGAACTGTTCCGTGTCGGCAAACTTCTGTTACGCCAGGCCAGGCCTAATTATCTCCGGTTAAAAAGTAGGAAACGTACTGATACACCACATCAGAAGTAGAACTAGCACACGAGAACAAAGTATTCTCCTCGCTTTTGATGGTGGCGCAATCGACGGCTGTACCGCCCGACTTCCAACGCTCTTTCCCGGCTTGTAATGTGTAACTGGATCTAGTCAGTGACGCAACTGAAACTTGACTTCAAGTACATGTACTTTGCAAACTGCTTTTCAGCGTAAACTGACGCAGAAACATGTAGAATCAGTCGGGAACCATTTCACAATTAGCGCAGAAAGAGAGGGGGTCCGAAAGGTGGTGATTTGGTATCTACTGATTGAAAACAAATTTAGAGTCGATTAGTCAAGATTCAGCACTACTACTACTTGATACTGCTGGTCGGACTCAGGGATGGTTGTTGGTTGTTTTGGTAAGAAATCAACTATAGATCTGGACCACGGAAGCACGGAAGGGGTTTTCTCTTTTGTTTGTTGTTGTTGTTTTTAAATTGTGGGAAGTTTTTTTTTTAATGATGTGCTTATGTACAAGAACTGGTACATGTTTGTATGAATTTTGTAAGACATTATGATTAATGAGTTACTAAGGCAATGTTATTGTTATGTTTACCAATCAGCTAAAAAATCATTTCTTTTACCAGCTTTAGGCTCTCAGTCACCCACAGTAAGTGGCACCCAAACTGACCATGACATCACAACTGGGGAGAACTGTTGACCAAGGATGAAGATGATGGGAATAAGTGGATTCACTGACACTGATGTCTCATGGAAGGTATGGTGTGTGGTACTGGTGGTGCAGTGCTTGTTTTCTGTTAGAGTAACTGTTAGCTTTGTGTACATTTACACACATTTATTTACTATTGCTTGAGCACTTGTAAGTCATTCAGTTAGTGGTCTTTGTGTGGCAGAGTGATTAAAATCTGTATGAATGTGTGCGTGAATGAGTGAAGGCAGAGGTAGAGATATAGTGTGTTTAATATTACAGCAGTCAGTAGCAGTAACCTGACAAGGTAGGCATAATTATTGTTAGCATAATATGATTACTAGTAATATGTTTTTATGAAATTCACTGTTAACACTGACAGTCTAACACATGCTTTTGACATTCTATAAAGACTACTCACATTTACAACATCTTCCATTCTGGTTAAAAACATTGAATTTCATAAAAACATATTACTAGTAATCATATTATGCTAACAATAATTATGCCTACCTTGTCAGGTTACTGCTACTGACTGCTGTAATATTAAACACACTATATCTCTACCTCTGCCTTCACTCATTCACGCACACATTCATACAGATTTTAATCACTCTGCCACATTTGAACTTGGTTGTTTCTCTGCAGAATGGGAACTTGCTGCCCATTAGTTATCTAGAACAACTGCCATGCATCAGACAGACAAGCTAAAAATGTGTAGGTGAATGTGTAGTGTAACTTTCATGAGACTCATCCACTAGAATTTTTTCCCTCTCCTGAATTGAAGTGGTATTGATCTGCATTTGATGTATGCAAAGATGTAAGCAGTGTTTATTGTGATGTCATTCTGTTACAGGATGAGGACCATGCCCCAACACACAAGTAGAAGTAAGTGCTTCATTTCATATACCTAATTATTATCAGGAAAATGACTTATGTAGGCTGTTTTATATGTTAACTCACAAAGCCTCCTTTTGTCCATGAGTTTCAGTTACCTATGAAATAGTGTAAATTTCTGTGAATATATACTTACAAAAGTCTCCATACACACATTTGGACATACAGCAAATGTAACCTCAACCACAACTGTAGTCTAATGAAAACAAAGCTCACCAATCTGCATCTTCTAGTTCTACAAGAAACAGCAACACACCTTTGTTCTGATTTTGTGAAGTTATTCTTGAGGAATTATAGTATTAGGATTGTGGAGCCACTGAACAATTGTTCTGTTCATGTTTGGTTTTAATGGTAATTTAGAATCCCAAGTAATGTGTTGACCAAAACTTTCTGTCTTTTACCAACTTTAGGTTATCAGTCACCTCCTGAATGTGAAACAATAGCTGCAGACAATGACATCGACAGTGTAAGAAAGAGCTGCTGCTGAGCAAGATGATGGGAAAGTGTGGTGACAGTGACACTGATGTCTCAAGAAAGGTTTGGTCTCATTTGAGTCTGGTGTGTTCTGGTGCTCTTTGTTATTTTCTGTTAGTGTTGGCTTTGTTTACATGTGAATGCTTTCTCCTAAACCTGATCTAACATCTGATCTGTCAGGGTGCTTGTATGTTTTCTCAGTAGAGTCATTTAAAAACTGCCACACATCAGACAAACAAGAAGAAATGCAGAGGTAAACATTGACTGATAAATAACACTTTGAACAGTATTATTAAGTACTGCCTGTTTGACATTAGTGTGGCCTCTTGTGTACCATATTACATGTGTATGATACATGTGCACAGTTGTATGTATAAACAACCCCCCACCCCATGTTGCTAGTTTTTAGCGAGGAGCACTGACACCCCCCACCCCCACCCCATCACCAACCACCCCCACCAACCACTCCCCACTCCCAACCATGCTGTGATCAATTTATATTTTCTGTGCTCAGGTTCATGTGGAACTGTATGACTGCCTGCTGCTATCACATCTAGAACAGCATGTGAACACCCTTTGGACCATTCACCTATCGAAGCACCCAGGGGAAGACAAGAAACAACCAGTCTCAGGAAAGGCATTGAAGAGGCTGCAAAGAGACTTTGAAATTTTGAGGCAAAGAGATAAGCCTTAGGCAGTCCTAAATGTATGTACGGTATTTGTAGGCCAACATGGGAGAGTTTCACACCTACATGCACACCAGCATGAAAGTATTTAACCTAAAACATGTGGAAGCATGTAAGGAAAAAAAATTGGTGAACTGTGCTGCTTTGGTTTAACTTATATCAATGTCCAGACAAATTAGGGATCCTAGCCTTCCTTTTGGAAATGTGAATGTTGTAGTGCAGTGTGTTGCAGTGCAGGTGGACTGTATGTTATCCCACACTGTCATCTTTCATATATCTCACAACTTTTACCTCTTTCATCAGGCACATTGCCTACAGCGAACTTTATAGAAATAGATGTGTGATCTTTTGATACATGAAGTGTGCAATGCTGATTATTTGGGTTACTGTCCAGAACAGCCCTGACTGAAATGTGCAGCATGTATGCAAATATTAATTCAAGGAAGTCATTACCAGAGAGAATGGATAACTTTGACTACTAGTACTTAGTTTGCATGTGGGATTGTTCCTTTGTTTGGGTACCTACAGCAAAATGTTACAGTGTATCTGAATGAACCGCCAAAGTACACTTTAAGCACACCATTGTTGCACAGCTAGTGGTTTGGAGAGCGGTGTTCACTGGCATTTTGGCGATGAAAATGTTCAGATAGTATTGACAGTATTAATTTTTGTTTCAAGTGTTTGACCAGCAGAATGAGGAAAACAAATGTCTGTTCGGATGAAGAGGACCAGTTGCTCCTGTCAGCCTAATAAGAGTTGTATGATGTGCTGGGGACATGGTTCTTGTGTCTTTGTTGAATACACAGTAGGAGAATATACCAGAAGGATGAATATGGAAGATAATTTTAATTCCATATTTTCAAATACACAGCCTGTAGGAGACAGTATAACAAAATGACAAATACAAATAGCATTACTAAGCAATGCATGTCCTATTTGTCTGTTGCCACCTCTATGTATGATTCTTATTGTATTGTGATCTGGCAGTTATATTTGTTGTGCAGGCAGTAGGAATTGCAGTTCTATTTGCTGCTGTTTCTGTTTGAATTTTTTTTTTTTTTTTTTTTTTACCTTCCAGGGCTGTTGTCATAACTGAATGAATTGTGGAAGTATACCCATTGTAGGAAAATGTGCATGCATGAATTGTGACATCAATCTTTCTCAATAAAGATGGGGAAAATGACTACATGTACTATGCATTGTTTGTTGTGCAAGGAAAGTGTTGTAGTGTTTTATATACTTTTAAATTTCTGGCTCAGCATCTGTGTGTGTGTGTGTGTGTGAGAGAGAGAGAGAGAGAGAGAGAGAGTGCTTTTATTAGTTCATAGTTTAGAAAATGCACCCATCAGACACACACCAAAGCATTGGGCACATGGCTGAAGTATGAACAACTAGCCAAAAACTGAAGTGTCACTGGAAGCCACAGTTAGGGACAATCTTTGTGATTTTAATGATCACAGATCATTTTGAGCTGTTTTTGTGGTGTCAGTCATCGCAACACCTAGACACCTGCACAGTAATAGCATTGAGCCAACAGAAGTGTACTCAGTGACAAGGTGAACACACTGGGCGGAGAGTGTTTTACCAACAGTCGTACATTTTCAATGTTTAGTGTGAGAACGTTCTGTGCATTGTGTGTTCTCTGAATAGAACTGCATTGTCTGATACACATGAAACTCGACACAACAAATAAACAAAACACACCCAGGCTCACCCAAACAGCAACAATAAATACAAGATTCTCGAAATTCAACTCAGAAAAATTTCGTCTTTAACACAGTCGATAAATTTAGGTTTGCTTCTTTGCAAGCAACAGTCAGCCTAACGGATATTACTTGCTGCTCCGACGGACCAAAGACTATAGATCCGCTACGACTCCAAGTTTCGCGTCTGCCCTACACATGGAGAGAAAACTCTGATCACACCTTGCATCCACGTAAACACAGCATACATTTTTTTTTATTTTTTTTTTAGAAGCAATGGCATCTGTGATTGTGACTCAGCATTATCGACATTTTCATTGTATGATACCTTACTACTACGAATCTCACTGCCTGCCTACAAGTGGAATCGGTGATCACTCAGTTTTTCTTTCAAGTTGTATGTGTCGGTTCAAACAACGATTTGACCTCTAGATTTCAGCATGGCTACAGAAGGTGTACCGCGCGTAAGATCTCGGCTGGCGACGCTACATCTGGCAGTTTATACCGTAGCAGACTTAGCGTATTACGTCTGTCTACGTAGATCATGTCGTCTGCTTCACTTTTGTTTACCGCTGGTACACCACGTGATGTGTCACGTTACCAATACGCAATCAAACATGGCGACGAAAAATCGTCGGCTAGCCTCTCGAATGGAACAAAAGCCCTTGCTACGATTTATTCACAGTCAGTTTTGCTGCCAGAGTATGCTTGTCGTAAACGCTACGTTATTCTTGACCATTCTAGGCTGTTCTTTTCTTTTACAAAGGACAACGTTTTGAGTCGCCACAAATTTCCCGTTTCCTACCGGTTCTGTAGAGGCATGGACTCCAAGCCAAGACGTATCATTGGCTTGGTTCCCGAGTTATACCAGTCTGTGTTGTTTCCCTCTGCACGAATCACGTCATTTTATTACGTTTTTCTTGCGTGACGTCACAGATTGGTGGTCGCTAGAAAATAACGTCACAAAAAGTAACACATGTTGTTAACACAGGCCTGGTGTAAATATTATTTGACACTCAGATCTCCATCAGCGGAGCGTCAACTACACCATTTTTACTTTTCTCAACGCGACTATGACGTCACAACGAGGACCGTTAGAATGGCGAAACCGGTGCAGATGTACAGCGCGTCACGAAGGGGGTCAGACTAGAGCAGAATACAAAGCGAATGTCGTGAGGAACTACGACAACGACAACTTTAACGGTCAAAACGGTCGGGAGGGAAACGGGAAAGGGTGGAGCGGGGAGGGGAGGGAGGGAGGGATTAAGCGTGTTTGGGTTGTGCATCATCATCATGATCATCATCATCATCATGACTAGTGACAGGGCTGGAGGGATCAAGGAAGATAACCAACATGTACAACGAGTGATGTAGAGCGGGAATAGACTCTCAGTCTGTCTGTATCATTAGCAAAACTCAATTCCCCCACGACAACAACGACCCTCCTCTCGAGCCCTGTCACAACACACCTGTCTGTCACCATGATCGTGTCCTTCATGGTGACAGCCACGTCCCTGATGGCAGCTTCATCATCACGTGACGTCACCACCTGTACGGGCAGGCCGCGCGCACGGAGTCTGCTGACCACAGGTAGGTCGTCACGTGGTACACCACACAGGATGACGGTGTCCCGGTACTGCAGGTCATGACCTGGTGACACGACAACCACAACAACGGCTTATACACATCGTCTGCTGGTAGTGGTGGTGGTGGTGTAGTTGTGGTAGCCGTAGTCGTGTCAACCGACCTAACGCTAGCGAGTGTGTGAGCGATGACGTCATGCAAACAACAAACGGTTATCTGTGTGTAAAGCGAGTGAGCGAGAGAAAATCGAGCAAGAGAGCGATAGAGTGAGTGAGTGAATGAATGAACGAATGAAAGGGAACGAGCGAGCAGGACAGATCTAAACTCGGTGAGTGAGTGGGTGAGTGCGTGAGTGAACGAGTGAGTGAGTGGTACAGGTGACACATACCCGACTGACCCACCCGCAGCTCCACCAGTAAGTTGACGATGTTGTCCGCACAACCTTCACACTCCTCTGGCCGGTCCCCTGTGTGACCAGGTAATAGTGTGACACCATACCTCAGTATCCATGTCCCGTGCTGTAACCACCTGACCTTGGGGCCGTCTGTCGGGGCGGGGGTGGCGCTGCTGCTGTACCTCAGGACGTACTGACCATCAATCTCACCTGACTTCTCTATTTCTGTGACAATGGCCGGCGGACAGCGCAGTGGGCGGGTGAGGGTTTCCACAGAAACACACGGCGGTACCCGGACACGGTCCACTGCCGCTGCCCACAGGTGTAGGGAGGGAACACGGTTTGACAGGTGAGTGACGAACTCGGAGAACCTGCCGCTAGGGTTGTAACTGTTACAGAGAATGGAGAGGGAGACAGTCAGCCAGGGTGTTGGCAGTGACGTCATACTTGTCGGTTTCAGGCGGCTGTTAATGACGTTATTTTGGCTTTGCCCTGTCCTTGGCCATGTGTGACGTCATAACACAGTATTTGTCGTCATCAGTAGGTAAAAATCTTCTCTCTTTATGCTCTTTCTGTCGCTCTGTGTGGATGCGTGCGTGCGTGTGAGCGTGTGAGCGTGCGTGCATGTGTGTGTGTGTGTGTGTGTGTGTGTGTGTGTGTGTGTGTGTGTGTGTGTGTGTCCCGTCATCACAGTACAACTTACTATGTGTCGCCATAAAATGCCTCATCGGCGATGATGTAAAGTTCTCCATTATTCGCGGCTGCCGCCAGTTCGTTGACAGCGGTCTCCACGTCTGTCTCGTTGTTAAAGTCGTACATATGGCGGTGGACGCGTGGGGCGGCTGCTGGTGTTGCTGTTGGACCACCCCCCGGGGCGGCTGCTGGTGTTGCTGTTGGACCACCCCCCGGGGCGTGCAGCAGCTGTTGCTCCATAAGTATGATGACGGCACGACTCTCATCGTGTGAACTCAACAAGTGAACGTCCTTTCCCCGCTGCCTCCACTGCATGCCCTTTAGTGTCAGCACGACCGTTTTGCCCGTTCCTGTGTGGAAGGAGGGAGTGTTGATGATGTAACATTACCTCGGTGAATACTGAACACAAACACTGCGGACAACAGTTAATAGTTCTACTTATTATACTTATTACTGATCAACAGTCAGTACAGTAGACACCAATACACTCACACTGTCAGTCTCAAGGTCACAGGGAGGTTTACCACAACATTCTGTTTTTATAAGGGTTTCATTTTACAGTTTCTACATAGTACTTGAGACGAAAACATGTATTACCATTACTACTACTACTACCACTACTACAACGTCTACTACTACAACAACAACGTCTACTACAACTGCTGCTATTACAACTACTTACTTCCACTACTGTGTACCAATGCCACTACTACTACTACTGCAACATCTACTACAACAACTACTGGGGGTGGGTGGGTGTTTGGGGGTTTAACGTCCTTTTCCACCACATAGGGTGATATCAAAGACGGGGCAAAGATGAAAAAGCCAGCACAAATATTTGGCCCCAGCCGGGATCACAACAACTACTACTACACCACCAGTACCACTGCAACTACTACCACTACAACTAACTACTTCTACTACGGTGTACCACCACCACTGCCACTACTGTTATTACTACGACTACAACTGCAACTACTACATGTACTACCACAACACCGACTACCTACTTCCCTTACAGTGTACCTCCACCACTACCACTACTACTATTACCACTGCTACAGCTACCACTACTACCACAACAACTAACTACATCTACTACAGTGTAGCCCCACCACTACCACTACTACTATTACCACTGCTGCAGCTACCACTACTACCACAACAACTAACTACATCTACTACAGTGTAGCCCCACCACTACCACTACTACTATTACTACTACTACAGCTACCACTACTACCACAACAACTAACTACATCTACTACAGTGTAGCTCCACCACTACCACTACTACTATTACCACTGCTACAGCTACCACGACTACCACAACAACTAACTACATCTACTACAGTGTAGCTCCACCACTACCACTACTACTATTACTACTACTACAGCTACCACTACTACCACAACAACTAACTACATCTACTACAGTGTAGCTCCACCACTACCACTACTACTATTACCACTGCTACAGCTACCACTACTACTGTACCACAACAACATCTACATCTACTACAGCTACCACTACTACTACTAAAACTACAACAACTACTTTTACTGCAGTGTACCACAGCTGCTACAACCACTACTACCACCACCAATACTACTACCACCACTACTACCTCAGTTTCTCTTTTTGTAATCATGAAAATGTTTGTTTCCAAAACGTATTCATAATTATGTGGACCCCCCAGCTCATTCCAATACCTGGCGGGCCCCACAGTAGCACCAAGTCCTGTTGTGGCTCGGGTCTGTTGACAAGCGCCACCTGATCAGGAAATAAGGTCAACACGGCCATTCTGAGACCCGTGTGGGCGATGGCCTCTGTCTCAGTTCTCAGCTCCATACAGCGTCTTGGGGTGGTTACAGTCGGAACCTCTATAGAGGTGGCGGGGCCACAGAACCTGAAACAGTGACAGTCGGACATGTCAGGGGACACACACACACACACACACACACACACACACACACACACACACACACACACACACACACACAGAGAGTCGGGGGGGGGGGGGCAGGGTGGGAGGAGGATGTTTAAGGGTTAAACGTCCTTTTCCACCACATAATGGTGATATCAAAACTGGAGGCAACGAAAAACAACAACAACATCAACAACAACAACAAACAACAAATTCACGGGAATCGAACTCACCACCCGAGCATTGAAAGTCCTACGTTCTACCGCTCCAAGAGAGAGAGAGAGAGAGAAAGAGAGAGAGAGCTAAAAAATAGTTGTCTCTCATCCTTTGAAACTGATAATCTTTTAATGATCATTTACAGGAAAAGTGTTGTCCACCCACCTGGCAACCAGTCTCTCATAGATATCGTTTGTAATGTTTGTGTCTGTCACACTTCGTTCCCACCACTCGGAACTGTCGGCACAAAGACAGCGGGCCACAGCGGCAGCGGTATCTGTTGCTCCCACACATTGACAGAGGTCCTGGAACACACACACACACACACACACACACACACACACACACACACACACACACACACACACACACACACACACCGTCAGAGAAAGAGAGAGAAGGTGGGCGGGTGTATGGGTGTAACGCGTACAACGAGAAAAACAGTTTTAGGAGAAATATATCCAACGTCAAAGTTTGGTTTGAACAGCAAACATCTTGTGTCACGTGTAGTGTGGTTGTTACCTGCTTGTAGATGAAACCATCAAACTGACGGTAGAATCCGATCCCAGTCACCTTACTTGATAAATCACACACCAAAACAAGAAACTGCCAAAACCAGACGACATTCGGGCTCAAACTCTCGATGTCTGTTTATACGTCACAACTAACGTCATTAACGTGAAATCTGCGTCATCGCATTTAAGTGCATGGCGTAATATTTCCCTCGCTGGCTGCAAAATCCCGACTGATACCGAACAAGGCTCTTAGTCTATGTTATATAGCATAGTGGATCTAGCGTGTGGGCGGGTGTATGGGTGGAACCTGTACAGTGCGCATCATCTAGTGTGAAACTACAATTAAAACAAAAACTGTTCGGGTTTTTTGCCAACGCTTGGGAATACAGCCTTGATTAGTAAAGAACTGAAGCATGTCTTAATGAGAACAAACTGGCATTTATTTCCGGTGACATCTTAAGGGTGAAAGAACTAAACGAGGTTTTCAGAAGCAAGGCTAAGTTAGCCAAGTTATAATGCAAAGACAACTTCAGGTGAAGGGTGGGTGTTCGGGAGTTTAACGTCCTTTTCTACCACGTACGGGTGATATCAAGGACAGGGCAACGAGAAAAAGGCCTGGCAGTACATTAACAAACACTGATATTAATGTACACAAAAGCTGTGACCCGGATGGTATCTGCGGCAAAACACTGAAGCTGTGTGCCGATCAGCTGAGTGACGTTTTTCATCGCCTGTTTCAGTTCTCGCTTGACACGTGCTCTGTGCCCCGTTTAAACACTACCTTTTTTGATTCTTTATTCAATTTCACTCTCAGAAATCATAGTGATTAGGAGGCACAAAGCCTGTAAATACTCAGCAGCCACACCTCTTCAACCCTGCTCCCATTCCAAACCGCGACGTTTTTCACTCACATTCCACACAATTCCTTGGGCTATTACGCCATCGGTTCCCGGTTTCCTTCTAATAAACACTACAGTGTTTGATTCTTTATTCAATTTGAGTCTCAGAAATCATAGTGATTAGAATGCACAAAGCCTGTAAATACTCAGCAGCCACACCTCTTCAACCCTGCCCCCAGTCCAAATCGCGATGTTTTTCACTCACGTCGCACACTTCCTCCGCCTATTACACCATCGGCTCCCACTTTCCTCCTAATAAATACTATATTTTCCGATTCTATATTCAATTTCTTTTTGTTTTGTTTTGTTTTGTAAAGTCAGTTTTTATTGAGAACGGATCCTTACCTACAGCTGCCATCAAATGGAATAAGATATACAAATACTTGAAATGGAACTCTATCTACTTAAAATGCTTTAAAACCACAGGCGACACACAACTCCGGTGGTTTCAAGTGCGCCTTCTACACCGCATACTTCCCACGAGGAAATACCTATACATGCGCAAAATAACAAATTCTCCCATATGTAAACATTGCCTTCAGCACACAGAGACAATACAACATTTGTTTTGGCACTGCCGGCCACATAGTGCAGCAGTTTGGGAACGATCTTTTGTTTCACTTGCACAACAAATGTCTACACTGTGACCAGCTTGCATTCAGCGAGCAGTTGATATTGTTTGGCTCAGCGCCTAATGTTGTCACTGACAAAACACTTGATTTTCTTGTCTTGTTTGCCAAATTCTGCATCTATAGTTGTCGCTTTGTAGAGGCAGTACCGAATGTCCAGACATTTGTTTTTTCTTTTTGGCATATTACAAGTATACATACAGACATTACACAAACACATATATAGACAAACACAAGTATACATACAGACATTACACAAACACATATAGACAAACACATACATACATGATTTACCTATACTGAATACTTAGACACAAACATACATGGCTTACAAAATAGATTCTACACAAGTTGAAGTATTGCCGGTAGTACGTGAACAATGTAGTGGCACAGCGTAAGTAAAGTGTTCGGGTCGGCAAACTTGACCGAGGAGAGACAACACCGGATATAAAAAAAGAAAAACAAAAACCATTGTTAAGCCCCTTACTCTTACACAGTACTGCTAGCCCCTTCCTCTTAGCCTGTTAATTCCTGTACTTAGTCTCACTCCAAAAGGGGTTTGTAAGGCAACCAGAGCTGTTCAAACGTTGCTCTTTTGCTCTGTCTGCGAGAAAGGGCTTCCTCAGTCACAAACCTGTACTTCAACTGACATATGAAGCTCTGACTAATGGGATTAACACCCTGGAGTTTACACTCTATATTCAATTTCAGTCTGAGAAATCATAGTGATTAGGAGGCACAAAGTCTGTAAATACTCAGGAGCCACACCTCTTCAACCCTACCCCCATTGCAAAACGCGACGTTTTTCACTCACGTTCCACACAATTACTCGGCCTGAGTATTTACAGGCTTTGTGCCTCCAGATACTAGTAATACTAATAGGCAGAGGAATTGTGTGGAATGTGAGTGAAAAACGTCGCGTTTTCCAGTGGGTGCAGAGGTGAAGAGGTGTGGCTGCTGAGTATTATCAGGCTTTGTGCCTCCTAATCACTGCGATTTCTGAGACTGAAATTGAATGAAGAATATAGTGTTTATTTGGGGGAAACCGGGAGCCGATGGTGTAATAGGCCGAGGAATTATGTGGAACTCTGTGGACACTCTGGACGCAGCTGGACGACCTCGACTTCGCGGATGACTTGGCGCTCCTGTCTCACAGCCACAGCCAGATGCAGGACAAGACTACGTGCCTTGAAGCCACATCAGCCGGAACAGGGCTCAAGATCAACAGGAAGAAAACCGAGCTGATGAAGATCAACACCACTGCCAACACACCAGTCACAGTCGGTGGAGAGCCCATCAGGGAGGTGGAGTCCTTTGTCTACCTGGGGAGTGTGGTTGATGGACAGGGAGGCACAGACCGAGACGTCACAGCCAGAATCGGCAAGGCAAGGGCAGCAATGGTCATGCTGAAGAACGTCTGGGCATCCAAAGTTGTCAGCATAAGAACCAAACTTCGCATCTTCAACTCCAACGTGAAGTCAGTTCTGCTCTACGGATGCGAAACATGGAGGTCAACGAAGACGATGCAGCAGAAGATCCAGACATTTCTCAACACCTGTCTGAGGCGCATCTTCAACATCCGATGGCCAGAGAAGATCCGGAATGAAGAGCTGTGGGAGCGAGCGGGGCAGGAACCAGTGGCCAAGCAGATCCTGCGGAGGAAGTGGGGCTGGATTGGACACACCCTCAGGAAGCCAGCATCCAGCACCACACGCCAAGCCCTGACATGGAACCCGCAGGGGAAAAGGAAGAGAGGCCGGCCTCGCAACAGCTGGAGGCGGGACACTGAGGCAGAGCTATGTAAGCAGGGGACCAACTGGACTGGAGTGGCAAGACTAGCCCAGAACAGAGTGCGATGGCGAAGGGTTGTCGATGGCCTATGCTCAATGTGGAGCCAAGGGCCTATGTAAGTAAGTAAGTTATAGTCTTAAATGACGAGGACGTCATTTCACGAAGGAGGGGTGAATGTAGCAGAGTGTGTGTGTGTGTGTGTGTGTGTGTGTGTGTGTGTGCGCGAGAGAGAGAGAGAGAGAGAGAGAAACAGACAGACAGACAGACAGACAGACAAAGAGAGAGAGAGAGAGAGAGAGAACACGAGACCGCTTTGTTATTGTTTTGGTTTGGTCTGGATTTTATGTAGAAATTGTACGTAATAGTGTTAGTCTGAAGCCAAGCTGCACATAACCAGAGGCAGAGTTGTTTTCTGACAGGGTGTAGTAATTTACATACTGAATAATATTTTTGTGACGTTGTTGCATGTAAAATTTCAGATAAAAGAAAAGTACTTTTAGGTGACTTATGTACATCCTTCATTTGATAATTATCATGATATTGTCAAATAAAGTAATTGTTAGTATTTAGAGATACACTGTAATTTATAATTTCCTGTATAGTATTTATACTTTTTGTATCTGTAGTATTGTCTGCCCTTGTGTGCAGGCAATAGTACCCGCAACTGTTTTTAGTGAGTAAGCGCATGAGCCTTGTTCACCTATTGTTGTCAGTACCATGAGCTGTGTATTCAGCCACTTTTTCACCGACTGTCAACCTGCTAGTACATGCTGTCCAGAGTTGCCTGAGACTGAGATTGCACCTTTATCACACTGATAAGGTACAGACCGGATATTTTGTATTCTCTAGTGTTGCAATTATCAGGATATTTTTCTAATCTTTTGTAACGATTATTTTTTGTATGGTTTCATTGTTTTCCCATTGTTTGTAAATGGTATTTGTTCAGTTGAGAGTTGTAATCAGTGGTGGGACAGTTGGTTGCTCAGTGTGAGGATACATAGTGTCTTAGTAGTTAATATTTCTCTTTGATAGTCCTAATTTTAGCTTTCAAGTATTGCTGTTTCAGGGTGTACTGTACTACTACTGCTACATGCTACATAACTACCTACCTCACTACCTGTATAGCTGTACTACATACATGCGTACGTGTCCCAGTACGGAGACATAATTGTACAGCGCAATAAAGAGCCAGTACCAAGCAAACACGCTGCCTCGTTTCACTGGTTGAAAGACTGCATGGTCAGAGAGAACCCCCGGTGGTGTAGTGTGGTGTTCGACACGTATACCCCTGACACACACCCCCTGTAAAACAAGTACGTCGCGCCTCTGGTTCATGCGTACAACTGCACGAAGCATGAAGGAACAGGTTACGCCCCTTATTTCCTCATGTTCGGTCGTCATCCACGTTTGCCAGTTGACCTTGTCTTTGGGTTGAACCGCAATGACGACGCAAAGGACCACACCACTTACGTGACAGAACTTAAGCGTCGCCTCCAGGAGTCGGGGGCTGGGCCGCTAGTGCGCGGGTCCGCTAGTGCGCGGGGCCGTTAGTGCGCGGGGCCGCTAGTGCGCGGGTCCGTTAGTGCGCGGGTCCGCTAGTGCGCGGGGCCGCTAGTGCGCGGGGCCGTTAGTGCGCGGGGCCGCTAGTGCGCGGGAATGAAATGTTCGGTTATGATTGTTCTGTTTTGTTGCCTTATGCGCGAGGATTGCAATGTAATTACCTTAATGAAATAAAAGCAGATTGTCTATTCAACAGTCTTTGTCTTTGTAGTGATGCAAAGCAAATGTGAAGTACACTGTAGTATAATTATATGGAAAATATTGACGATTTTCCAAGGAACCCACTGTTTTTGTGAAACCCATTTTTTCAAATGGAAATTTCTCGTATATATATAGGGACGTGTGTGTGTGTGTGTGTGTGTGTGTGTGTGTGTGTGTGTGTGTGTTGGATCAATGGGTTGATGGGGGGGGGGGGTGGGGGCACAGGAAAGCCCTGTGATCATGCTTTTCTAATGTGGAAGTTTTAAAGCATTAAATCACTCATATTTGTGTAGGATGGGCTGGGTGATTCACTTGATGAATGTATGTTGACAAATTCAGACATGCTATATTCTGGCTCGTGATTAGGCACTATACACACTGTGTTTGACATGTCACATTTACGGACTCCTGCAGATTTTTCATGTGATATGAACCTGACATTTTCGAAGATCAAAACATTGCTCTTATTTTCATCTGTCATCATGTATGTCATATACTTTTGTAGCTCGAGGAAAATATCTCAGATCATGTGCTGTGACTCACGAGCACCAAAGTGATACAAACAAATTTCAAATTTATATACATGTATAAATGTTACTTTGGCCATTTAATAAAGAGTTTATGATGTATTTTATTATAAAGAAGTACAACCAATGAAAACACTCATTTGTCAGATTTTTACCAATACCGGCAAGTCGTCCATAATACTACGCGTACATTGACCATCACCGTATATAATAAGCATTTTGATATATACTTCATTTCTGTTTGTTTAAATGATAATAAACCATTGGCAAGTGGCATAATAATTGATTTAAGTAGTACAAGAATCTGTTTATGATTTAGACCAGCTGTTTGTGAATATCACGTAAGTCGTCGAAGTGTGAAAGAGCGCCTTTAAGTTAAGGGCTGTAACTCTGGTGCATCCCTATGGATTCTTGGGAACATTTTTGAAATACAATCAGGACATCCTAGGAAGACATCTGGCACCATCGTAGTACATTCCCGGGGTGGGGGGGGGGGGGTGCACGGTAGGCCCCGTCACCTTGGCAAGTATTGCTTCTTATAGATGATATGGCCGCGCAATAGCGGCCCCGCGCACTAGCGGCCCCGCGCACTTGCGGCCCCGCGCACTAGCGGACCCGCGCAATAGCGGGCCGACCCCAGGAGTCGTACAAGATGGCTGCAAGTGCCGCAGAAAACGCCCATGATCGCCAGAAGACCTTGTCAGGATATTAGCATTTGAAGGCAAACACAAGCTGTCAGACAGATGGGAGCAGGACGTGTACATCATCGAGTCCCAACCCAACGAAGACATTCCTGTCTATGTTGTCCATAAAGAAACAGACAAGAAACGAAAGAGAACGCTCCACAGAAACCATCTGTTACCCATCGGAGGAACACCAACCACTCAGAGTGAAGAAGCTACCAAGGAAAGAAAACGACCAGTACCACCCCCAAGAAAAAACGTGAGAAGTCAGTTTGACAGTTCTCACAGACAGAAGAAAGTTGATCACCCCACACATGACTCGGATGATGATACGGAGACAAATGAGGACATTGAGGTCCAAGTTATAAATAAGGCGCCTGACTCTCAGAGAGAGGATGATACTGCAGCGACACTCACTGCACGAGGAGGGGAGCAGGGCCAGGATGTTACGTCACAGCCGCTGGATGACGATCCTGGAACGACTGTGGGCGTTGGGAGCACCGACTTAAGTGGTGACGACCACCTACCCAGAGATGGAGGAAATGGGAGGTCGGATGTACCCAGTGAGACAGAGACAACTGCAGCAGATCAGGAACCGGACACCGCCGTTGATGTAGATGAGCTGTCAGTTCCACGAAGATCTGGGAGAAGCAGAAAACCTCCAGACTGGCAGGTTAGCGGAGAGTATGTGATGGCCCAGCAAGATGTCAGGTCAAGAGGGGATCAATAGATTAGTTTGATGCAAGGTTTGATAGAAGCAGGTCTTATTGCACCCAGTATTGACAACATGAAGAAACTTCTGTCATTCGTTTCTCAGTCTAAATGATGAGGACATCATTTCAGCTTGTGGGGGTGAATGTGGACGAGTGATTAAAATCCGTATGAATGTCACGAGTGAAAGAGTGAAGGCAGAGGTAGAGATGCAGTGTGTTTAATGTTACAGCAGTCAGTAGCAGTAACCTGACTAGGTATTTACAGTGAAAGTTTTAATGTTAAGCTGCTAGGTGATTAAGGATAGTTAGAAAATAGTATTAGAGGTTCCAGTACAGTTAACTGAGTATTGTAGTGAAATGTTCTGTGAGGTGCAAACACGGAATTAGTAATTATTAAAGATAACTGGTTACTATTATGCCAGAGTTAGTATGTGCTGGATGGTAGCATCTTGCATTGGTGATCTGCTCTTGGTTAGGGTAATCATGCAGACATGTATTCAGACTAGTAAGACCAGTTCTGGTCATGCTTTTTGTAGTAGTCTTTATAGAATGTCAAAAGCATGTGTTAGACTGTCAGTGTTAACAGTGAAATTTGTAGTGCAGTTGGCTTAGAAACATTGCTTTGTTTCCGACCCCCTGATACAACCACACAAACCCAAATCCCTACGAGAACATACATTTCCTCACATGTGTTGTCCAAGTTTCTATACCCTTGTCATCCAATGTTCTCGCCGATTCATACGCTGCTCTTGGGAGTCTGGCCTCATCCTGTGTCAAAAGACGTAGCCAGTATTTCACAACTTTCACCAATGTGTTTATAAAAAGGGGGTACCTACCCAACTCCCCATACACAAGTGTGTTTGGAGTTTACTGACTGACTGCTAGAATCTTTTTACAAACATACATGTGTACCGCTTCTACTTGCTTTACCTCTTCCCAACCCCAAATTTCCGCCGCATAGGTCAAGGCAGGCTGTACCTGGAGGTCAAAAAGCTTTAGATACACCTTGATGTCTTGACAGCTGATTTTCCACAGAGATTTGAAAATTTCCATTACTTTTTTCCTGGCTTTAACAGCTATTCCTTCCAAGGCAATGTTTGCAGACAACATGGTTGTCAGTGTAAAACCAAGATAAGTATACGAGTTGACTACTTCAATTTTTTGCCCATTTAAAAACCACTTCTCTCTGGCCGCCAAATAACCGCCTTTCCTAAATACCATTACTTTGGTTTTGTCCATATTTATTCTAAGGCCAATATTTGCCGAAGCTCTAGCCAGGACATTTAATTGGTTTTGGAGGCCCACCACGGTGTGTGATACAAGTGCAACATCATCTGCAAACAACAGTGAAAAAACCTCTTCTATTAGCTGTGACAATTTTATGCCATGTCTTCCCCCCTTCCGAATCTCATCTGCTACTTCGTTGATAAACAGACAGAAAATTCTCGGACTCAGCAAACAACCTTGCTTAACGCCACAGGGCGACTCGAAAAAATCTGTGTAGTCATAGCCAGATCTTACACAACAACGAACAGTTTCGTATACACTTTGAAGTAACATAACAGTTTCGTATACACTTTGAAGTAAACATAACATTTTCCTGGAGAGACCTCTTTTACACAACAGTGACCATAGGCATGTTCTATCTACAGAATCAAACGCCTTTTCATAGTCTATGAAAGCCACATACGCTTTTCGTTTGCCCTGTGACATCCTTTTTTGGATAATGGCGATGAGAGTGAAGATGTGGTCTACTGTGGAGTGATCTGACCTAAATCCAGCCTGTTATTTTGCAATCACACTTTGTTCTTCAGCCCATTCCGTAAGCCTTTTGTTTAGTACATACGTGAACACCTTGCTGACAACACTGAGGAGTGATACTCCCCTATAGTTCCCCGGTTCATCAGCGTTCCTTTTCTTGTAAAGTGGAACAATAATTGACATGCACCAAGGCTTCGGAAAATAGCCAGCATCGAGAAGAGCATTGAAGAAGGCCTTCAGAAACGGGATAATGTACTTTGCGTTTTTCAAAACTTCTGCCGGAATGCCATCCCAACCACTGGCTTTGTTTCTCTTAAGATGTCTAATAGCTTCTTGTATCTCTTTTTCTGTGATTGGGGTGTCTGTTATCTCGCAATAATCAGTAGGCTCGTGTACCTTATCATACTTAGCTGTTGCGCTTTGGTTCAACAAAGACTCAAAATGCTTCTTCCAATCTGCCAAAGAAATATTTGGTTCTATCATTGTTTTCCTTGATAGAGATCGTACTACGTTCCAGAATTTTTTGCTATCTTTAGAGGATTCGTCCAAAAGTCTCAGTTTTTCCTGTCTGAAGGCCTCCCTCTTTTGCTTTTGCATACACTTGTACTCTTTTCTGCATGTACAATAAAAGACCCTGTCCTCAGTTCCAAGCGTCCGTCTGTATTTTCTGCATGTACAATAAAAGACCCTGTCCTCAGTTCGAAGCGTCCGTCTGTATTTTCTGCATGTACAATAAAAGACCCTGTCCTCAGTTCCAAGCGTCCGTCTGTATTTTCTGCATGTACAATAAAAGACCCTGTCCTCAGTTCCAAGCGTCCGTCTGTATTTTCTGCATGTACAATAAAAGACCCTGTCCTCAGTTCCAAGCGTCCGTCTGTATTTTCTGCATGTACAATAAAAGACCCTGTCCTCAGTTCGAAGCGTCCGTCTGTATTTTCTGCATGTACAATAAAAGACCCTGTCCTCAGTTCCAAGCGTCCGTCTGTATTTTCTGCATGTACAATAAAAGACCCTGTCCTCAGTTCCAAGCGTCCGTCTGTATTTTCTGCATGTACAATAAAAGACCCTGTCCTCAGTTCCAAGCGTCCGTCTGTATTTTCTGCATGTACAATAAAAGACCCTGTCCTCAGTTCCAAGCGTCCGTCTGTATTTTCTGCATGTACAATAAAAGACCCTGTCCTCAGTTCCAAGCGTCCGTCTGTATTTTCTGCATGTACAATAAAAGACCCTGTCCTCAGTTCCAAGCGTCCGTCTGTATTTTCTGCATGTACAATAAAAGACCCTGTCCTCAGTTCCAAGCGTCCGTCTGTATTTTCTGCATGTACAATAAAAGACCCTGTCCTCAGTTCGAAGCGTCCGTCTGTATTTTCTGCATGTACAATAAAAGACCCTGTCCTCAGTTCCAAGCGTCCGTCTGTATTTTCTGCATGTACAATAAAAGACCCTGTCCTCAGTTCCAAGCGTCCGTCTGTATTTTCTGCATGTACAATAAAAGACCCTGTCCTCAGTTCCAAGCGTCCGTCTGTATTTTCTGCATGTACAATAAAAGACCCTGTCCTCAGTTCCAAGCGTCCGTCTGTATTTTCTGCATGTACAATAAAAGACCCTGTCCTCAGTTCCAAGCGTCCGTCTGTATTTTCTGCATGTACAATAAAAGACCCTGTCCTCAGTTCGAAGCGTCCGTCTGTATTTTCTGCATGTACAATAAAAGACCCTGTCCTCAGTTCGAAGCGTCCGTCTGTATTTTCTGCATGTACAATAAAAGACCCTGTCCTCAGTTCGAAGCGTCCGTCTGTATTTTCTGCATGTACAATAAAAGACCCTGTCCTCAGTTCCAAGCGTCCGTCTGTATTTTCTGCATGTACAATAAAAGACCCTGTCCTCAGTTCGAAGCGTCCGTCTGTATTTTCTGCATGTACAATAAAAGACCCTGTCCTCAGTTCCAAGCGTCCGTCTGTATTTTCTGCATGTACAATAAAAGACCCTGTCCTCAGTTCCAAGCGTCCGTCTGTATTTTCTGCATGTACAATAAAAGACCCTGTCCTCAGTTCCAAGCGTCCGTCTGTATTTTCTGCATGTACAATAAAAGACCCTGTCCTCAGTTCCAAGCGTCCGTCTGTATTTTCTGCATGTACAATAAAAGACCCTGTCCTCAGTTCCAAGCGTCCGTCTGTATTTTCTGCATGTACAATAAAAGACCCTGTCCTCAGTTCCAAGCGTCCGTCTGTATTTTCTGCATGTACAATAAAAGACCCTGTCCTCAGTTCGAAGCGTCCGTCTGTATTTTCTGCATGTACAATAAAAGACCCTGTCCTCAGTTCCAAGCGTCCGTCTGTATTTTCTGCATGTACAATAAAAGACCCTGTCCTCAGTTCCAAGCGTCCGTCTGTATTTTCTGCATGTACAATAAAAGACCCTGTCCTCAGTTCCAAGCGTCCGTCTGTATTTTCTGCATGTACAATAAAAGACCCTGTCCTCAGTTCCAAGCGTCCGTCTGTATTTTCTGCATGTACAATAAAAGACCCTGTCCTCAGTTCCAAGCGTCCGTCTGTATTTTCTGCATGTACAATAAAAGACCCTGTCCTCAGTTCCAAGCGTCCGTCTGTATTTTCTGCATGTACAATAAAAGACCCTGTCCTCAGTTCCAAGCGTCCGTCTGTATTTTCTGCATGTACAATAAAAGACCCTGTCCTCAGTTCCAAGCGTCCGTCTGTATTTTCTGCATGTACAATAAAAGACCCTGTCCTCAGTTCCAAGCGTCCGTCTGTATTTTCTGCATGTACAATAAAAGACCCTGTCCTCAGTTCCAAGCGTCCGTCTGTATTTTCTGCATGTACAATAAAAGACCCTGTCCTCAGTTCCAAGCGTCCGTCTGTATTTTCTGCATGTACAATAAAAGACCCTGTCCTCAGTTCCAAGCGTCCGTCTGTATTTTCTGCATGTACAATAAAAGACCCTGTCCTCAGTTCCAAGCGTCCGTCTGTATTTTCTGCATGTACAATAAAAGACCCTGTCCTCAGTTCCAAGCGTCCGTCTGTATTTTCTGCATGTACAATAAAAGACCCTGTCCTCAGTTCCAAGCGTCCGTCTGTATTTTCTGCATGTACAATAAAAGACCCTGTCCTCAGTTCCAAGCGTCCGTCTGTATTTTCTGCATGTACAATAAAAGACCCTGTCCTCAGTTCCAAGCGTCCGTCTGTATTTTCTAAGAGCTGCGAGTGTTTCTCGTTTGTTTTTTTTTGTTTTTTTTTTTGGCATTCGTTATCAAACCAAGACGGGCATTTATCCCGAGGCCAAATTTTCCTTTTCATACAATGCAGATACGTAGTAAACACTTCAATAGCCTTGTCTAAATTTATACCGATCATCTCCATAGCCTCCTGCAACAAAGCATTTGCTTCATCAGATTCCATAGCTTCCATAAATTCTCCTTTTTATCTTCATTCCATAGCACTTTAACAGCATGATCCATCTGTCCCCGATCTTTCTGTGGGTTTCCCGCTCTACTGCTAGCAGTGGTTAACTCGACTGGGAAGTGCCCAGACAGTGTCTGTTCACCCACAACTAAGCACAAATCACTCCAGTTGAAATCCACAGAAACCAGGAAATAATCAATGACACTGCTACCATTTGATGTAACGTATGTAAACTTACCCTCTTCATCCCCATTACACATACCATTTAAAATGACCAAATCAAAGACATAACAGAGGTCTAATAAATATCTTCCAAATTGGAGAGAGAGACAGAGAGATTTCTCACCTGTTCAGTCTGGGGGTCGGTACTTAAAGCTGTCATCAGTTGCTGGGATGTGATGTTTGGCAGCATCAGTATTCTTGTCACGTTGACAGGCATCAGGTCTGACACCAGTTGACTCAGAGTATCACCGGCCTTCTTCAGCTGCTTCACGGCTTGCTTCACTCTTGTCACTATCAGTTTGTCCGTGGTGGGTTGGATGCCGGCTCCCACTGATTTCACCTCACCAACTATCATACCGTAATTACGACTTATTATCAACACGTCAAGTTCCCCGTCCGGATTACCCAGTTTGGCGGGTCGTGGAAGCAGGCAGGTAGCTGCTGCAGTGATTGGATCGACTTGGTTGTCCAGGTATTTCCTGAAGTCTAACTGGGACAGTACCATCATGACCTGCCTCCTCTCCGCCAGTTGCCGAATGGACTGCAGAACTTGCTGCATGGCGCAATCGTCCGCCATGTCATTGCCTAGAACCCGGGGCAGCGGACCGGCGGCGACTGGCTGGTCAGGCCACACTCGGGATGCTAGAGGTGGGGGGTTAGGCTGAGGGGGAGGACCGCTGGGAACGGTGTTTTTTTCCCCTTTTTTGCTTTTTTCTTTTTTCCCTTTCAATGGCTTTGACTTTCGTTTGTGATCAGGCGTTGGGACGAGCACCGTCTGCCCGGCTATATTCTTATCATCGTACGACCCTCTGTTGAAGTAAAGCGGAGGGAGGAAGTAGGTTTGGCTGTGGAGGTTGGGGTACCAGTCATGTACAGACTGAAGCCACAGGTTTTCGGCATCTACTACCGGACAGTTGCTTCTGACGTGTACCAGTTGTTTACATCTACTGCACCGGTCAGCGGTACAGTTCCATGTTGCGTGTCCCAGTTGTTGACACCTACTGCACCGGTCAGCGGTACAGTCCGATTCTGTGTGTCCCAGTTGTTGACACCTACTGCACCGGTCAACGGTACAGTCCGATGTTGCGTGTCCCAGTTGTTGACACCTACAGCAAAAGTCAACGGTACAGTCCGATGTTGCATGTCCCAGTTGTTGACATCTACAGCAAAAGTCAACGGTACACTTACAGTCCCATGCTGCGTGTCCCAGTTGTTGACATTTGCTGCACCGGACGGAACAGTTGCTTGGTTCATGTCCTCTCTGCCTACATTTATTGCACCAGGCATCCCACATATTGTCTGAAATACAGAGAAAAAAAAAAAGAATGTTCAAATTCTCTCTCTCTCTCTCTTTTGTAACATGTATTTACCCTGAGACCTTGTGAAACCTTGTGAATAAGACTGTGATTGACTATTGCACTGTTGTAAGTACTGTACTGTTGCAGTGTTATGAGTACTGTACTATTGTACTGTAAGTACTGTGCTACTGGACTGTTGTAAGTACTGTGTTGTTGTACTGTTGTAAGTAGTGTATTGTTGCCCTGTTGTAAGTACTGTGCTATTGTACTGTGCTAAGTACTGTACTGTTGCATTGTTGTAAGTACCGAATACTGTAATATTGTACTGCAAGTACTGTCTTGTACTGTTGTAAGTACTGTACTCTTGTACTGTTTTAAGTACCGTACTGTTGCAAGTACTGTACTGTAGCACTGTTATACCTACTGTACTATTGCACTGTAAGTACTGTGCTATTGCGCTGTTGTAAGTACTATGTTGTTGCCCTGTTGTATGTACTGTACTGTTGCACTGTCATAAGTACTGAACTATTGCCCTGTAGGTACTGTGCTATTGCACTGTTGCAAGTACTCTACTGTTGCACTCATGTAAGTACTGTTCTGTTGTACTCTTCTAAGTACTGTTTTGTTGCACTGTTGTAAGTACTGAACTATTGCACTGTAAGAACTGAGCTATTGCACTGTTGTAAGTACTGTACTGTTGTACTGTTGCAAGTTCTGTACTGTTGCACTGTTGGAAATACTGTACTACTGCACTGTAAGTACTGTACTGTTGCACGTACCGTATTGTTGCCCTGTTGCAAGTTCTGTACTGTTGCACC
Source organism: Batillaria attramentaria (assembly GCA_018292915.2). NCBI lineage: Eukaryota > Metazoa > Mollusca > Gastropoda > Batillariidae > Batillaria > Batillaria attramentaria. The sequence goes on from JACVVK020000165.1 coordinate 142,294, forward strand.
TTCATAAATACTGTACTATTGCACTGTTGGAAATACTGTACTATTGCACTGTAAGTACTGTACTATTGCACTGTTGTACGTACTGTATTGTTGCCCTGTTATGTTGCAAGTTCTGTACTGTTGCACTGACGTAAGTACTGTACTACTGCACTGTAAGTACTGTGCTATTGCACTGTTGTAAGTACTGCATCGCTGTTGTAAGTACTGTTCTGCTGCACTGGTGTAAGTACTGTATCACTGTTGTTAGTACTGTATCACTGTTGTAAGTACTGTTCTGCTGCACTGTTGTACGTACTGTATCACTGTTGTACGTACTGTATCACTGTTGTAAGTACTGTATCATTGTTGTAAGTACTGTTTTGCTGCACTGTTGTAAGTACTGTATCACTGTTGTAAGTACTGTTCTGCTGCACTGTTGTAAGTACTGTATCACTGTTGTAAGTACTGTATCACTGTTGTAAGTACTGTTCTGCTGCACTGTTGTAAGTACTGTTCTGCTGCACTGTTGTAAGTACTGTATCACTGTTGTAAGTACTGTATCGCTGTTGTAAGTACTGTTCTGCTGCACTGTTGTAAGTACTGTATCACTGTTGTAAATACTGTATCACTGTTGTAAGTACTGTTCTGCTGCACTGTTGTAAGTACTGTTCTGCTGCACTGTTGTAAGTACTGTATCACTGTTGTAAGTACTGTATCACTGTTGTAAGTACTGTTCTGCTGCACTGTTGTAAGTACTGTATCACTGTTGTAAGTACTGTATCACTGTTGTAAGTACTGTTCTGCTGCACTGTTGTAAGTACTGTATCACTGTTGTAAGTACTGTTCTGCTGCACTGTTGTAAGTACTGTATCACTGTTGTAAGTACTGTTCTGCTGCACTGCTGTAAGTACTGTATCACTGTTGTAAGTACTGTTCTGCTGCACTGTTGTAAGTACTGTATTACTGTTGTAAGTACTGTATCACTGTTGTAAGTACTGTTCTGCTGCACTGTTGTAAGTACTGTATCACTGTTGTAAGTACTGTTCTGCTGCACTGCTGTAAGTACTGTATCACTGTTGTAAGTACTGTATCGCTGTTGTAAGTACTGTATCGCTGTTGTAAGTACTGTTCTGCTGCACTGTTGTAAGTACTGTATCACTGTTGTAAGTACTGTATCACTGTTGTAAGTACTGTTCTGCTGCACTGTTGTAAGTACTGTATCACTGTTGTAAGTACTGTTCTGCTGCACTGTTGTAAGTACTGTATCACTGTTGTAAGTACTGTTGCACTGTTGTAAGTACTGTATCACTGTTGTAAGTACTGTTCTGCTGCACTGTTGTAAGTACTGTTCTGCTGCACTGTTGTAAGTACTGTATCACTGTTGTAAGTACTGTATCACTGTTGTGAGTACTGTATCACTGTTGTAAGTACTGTTCTGCTGCACTGCTGTAAGTACTGTTCTGCTGCACTGTTGTTAGTACTGCATCACTGTTGTAAGTACTGCATCACTGTTGTAAGTACTGTAGCACTGTTGTTAGTACTGTATCACTGTTGTAAGTACTGTATCACTGTTGTAAGTACTGTTCTGCTGCACTGTTGTAAGTACTGTTCTGCTGCACTGTTTTAAGTATTGCACTATTGCACTGTAAGTACTGATTTAATGAACTGTTGTAAGTACTGTACTGTTGCACTGTTGGAAGTTCTGCGCTGTTGCACTGTCATAAGTACTGTGCTATTGCACTGTAATAAGTGCTGTACTATTGCACTGTAAATCTGTGCTACTGAACTATTGTAAGTACTGTACTGTTGTACTGTTGCAACTACTGTACTACTGCACTGTAAGTACTGAGGTATTGAATTGTTGCAAGCTAAGCTGTCAAAAAGTGCACCGCCAGATGATTTTCATTCCGTTCAGTCAGATCTTCAGTCTTGTGTTCATGACACTTTGTCATGGATGAACAGCAATAAGCTGATGCTTAACACAGAAAAGACAGAAGTTATGGCTGTAGGTACTTTGTCACGCCTTATGCAGGTAGACTGTGACTCTCTGGTTATAATTAGCCGAGTGGTTTGGACCCTCTCGCCCACTACCCTAGGTTCTCCGGCCAGCTGTGTGCCGCCGGCTTTGTTCGCCTGTAGGCTACCGCACGCGGGCAGCGTTGCGGATCCACGATAGCCACGTGTCAGTTAGTTGTGTTTGTTTGTGTCCATTTAGTGCTAAATATCTCCGCAGTCAATAAGCCTAAAGTTATCATTTAAACTACAGTAGTTTCGGAAGAGTTTGTACTTTTTAGTTATGTTTTGGTTTTAGCGCTGTTTTGTAGTTTAACGGGTGTATTTTGCCATTTTCACCACTTTTCGAATGCGTGGTCCCAGCCTTTACGCTCTTAAATCGGCGATAGGAAATTCTTTGTACATTGCTAATGTTCCAAACTTATGCCATCTTAGAGTACGTTTCATGCTCTTTTCAATGCAGTTTGTTTGAAGTTTGTAGCTGTTGTATTACGCCCGCTATTGTTAGTTTTCTGTGTGTAAACAAACACAGATTTCGCTGCTACCCGAGCATCTAGCCCTTGTTTCTGCTGCACTTGGGGCAGTGCTTTCTTTGCGGTTCGCGCTGGGCGCATAAGTAGCCGCGAGCTACGCCTCACTACACAGTCGCCAGCCAGCCCTGCCGCGAGTCACTGCACGGATTGTCGCTCCCCGCTCTGCCATTTGTTGCTGTTTTCCTGTTGCAATAAAACTCATGCCATAGCGACCGCTGTGTTTTGTCTCCCTGCCTGCATACTCTACTCAACACCATCACATATAGATGGGTGCACTATTCAGTTTCAGAGTTCCGTGACATATCTCGGAGTCAAGGTCGACCAAACATTGTCGATGCAGGATCAGATAGGCAGCATTTGCCGTGCTGCCTTCTTTGAGTTAAGGCGCGTCGCTTCCATCCGACCTTTTCTCTCTGACATCGCCTGCTCTAAAATTGTTCACAGCTTTGTCACATCACGACTGGATTTTTGTAATTCGGTGTTGACTGGTCTGCCGGCAGAACAGATAAACCGACTCCGACGTGTGCAAAACAGCGCGGCACGGCTGATTTTGAAAAAGAAAAAATCCAACCATATCACACCCTTGCCGCTGCGGCATCTTCACTGACTGCCAGTGAAATTCCGCATTCAGTACAAAATCTGCATACTTGTATTTCACTTTTTTGAAGGAACTCTTCCGGCCTACCGCTCAAATTCCCTTACAGTCCACCAAACAGCACGTACTCTTCGTTCTTCATCTGAAAAATTACTGAACGTTTCCCGTCCAAACCTCAAGACAGTTGGCGAGTGCGCGTTTAGCTTTGCTGCCCCGTCACTCTGGAACACACTACCTGCCGGCCTGAGAAACCAGTCAGACATAGATCGGTTCAAGTCTGACTTGAAAACGCATCTGTTCCGGCTGGCTTTCGACTAAGCCCACTTACCACATCCCGATTCAGCTGTTCTCTGTGTGTGTGTGTGTGTGTGTGTGTGTGTGTGTGTGTGTGTGTGTGTGTGTGTGTGCATATTTGTTGGTATGAGTGCGGGAGTACGCGCATTGAGTCACTCTGTGAGAATTTTGCGTTATATAAGTGCAATTCATTATTATTATTATTAAGTACTGTACGGCTGAAATCTTGTAAGTACTGTATTGTTGCCCTGTTGCAAGTTCTGTACTGTTGCTCCGTCATAAGTACTGTACTATTGCACCGTAAGCACTGTACTATTGCACTGTTGTAAGTACTGCATTGTTGCCCTTTGCAAGTTCTGTACTGTTGCAGCTAAGGAATTTTCTTTTTCCCTTTTTACGACGTATCCCTCACCAGCCAGTTCGCCCTTTCCTCTATATCTTCTGTTTATACCCTCACTTACGTCTGCGCTACCAGTGGTTAGGAATAAGTTATGTTGGGCATATGCTGTGAACTGGTTTCTTGCGCCTAGGAGATGATCAGTTGCAATATTTGCTATTCAAACTCATTTCATTTATTATCCCAATTTGGGCAATTTGTTTTTAAAACAGCAGCATTAAACACATGAACACACATCACAGACCTCAACGACTAAAAAAACACGAGATTCCCCCCCCCCCCCCCGCAGGCACACACACACACACACATATATATAACATACATAAGTACATAGGAAACTGCATGTGTATGTAAGAACATATATCAAAATACCCCCCCCCCCCTTACACACACACACACACACGCAATCACACGCACACACACCAAAATCATCAGCACATCTCGTACCTTAAGGACTAAAACCCCCCCCCCCAAAAAAAAAATGGATGAAAACTACATATAAAAATGTAAATATGAGAGTGTGTGTGTGTGTGTGTGTGTGTGTGTGTGTGTGTGTGTTTTAAGAAAAAGACCCACACTTAAAATATCTATGTGTTCAGCAGTCTAACTGCTGACGGAACAAAACTGAGTCCATCTCTCCTGGTATTGAACCGAGGGACCCTGAATCTCCTGCCAGAGGGCAGATACTCAAAATGCCTGGCAAGAGCATGAGTAGTATCCTGTGTGATCTGAAACGCTTTCGTCAGTGTTCGTTGTTCATACAGGGCTTGAAGCCCTCTAACTTCCATCCTGCAGATTGTTGATGCCTGAGAGGTAATAGTTCTTAACTTGTTGATACTTAGCACAGTCAGCGCACCATACCAACAGAGGAATGAAAAGGTCAGAACACTTTCTATATGGCAGATGTAGAATGTCCTCAGGATATCCGGGCAGATGCCATGCGCTCTCAATTTTCGCAACATGTACAGACGTTGCTGACATTTTTTATAGATGGCATCTGTGTTTTGCTGAAAAGTTAGATGGTCATCAATGATGGTTCCCAGATAACGATACGTGCTAACACGTTCTACAGTTTCGTTGTTAATTGTGAGAGCACTGACATTCTGCCCCGACCGTCTGAAATCAACCAACATCTCCTTTGTCTTCTTGACATTTAATTCCAGGTAGTTGTCATCACACCATTTTTTCAGGTGTTCTACTTGCTGTTGATAATGCTGCTCATCGTTCGAGTAGTCACTGAGAGAGGTATCGTCTGCATATTTGATCATCTTAGCCTTCTCACTATTGCTACGGAAGTCGTTAGTATAGAGGGTAAACAGGACTGGCGAGATCACTGATCCCTGGGGGGGGGGGGGGGGGGGGGGGGGGGGGTTCCCGTGCACGTGGTACGTAGGTCTGACACAACATCCCCACCAGGTGTCACACTGTTGCAAGAACGGGCTAGGACTGTGCTGGGTTGTGTCTGACTCCTTATCGCTGGTAGTCTCACAAATTGTGTATGCGCTTAGTGATAATGCTTCCTTTAAAATCAATGTTTAGTTTAAAAATATATATCAGCTATTTGCACCAGGTCACACTATCCGGCCCTTGACAACTAATTATCAACACTGACTGACTATTCGATGTTCAGTAAGTAGCAATGGTGACTGGCCCGTGTTGCTGGCCCGAAGAGAACTGGATAGATCGAATACAGAAAATCACAAGGATTATTGCTTTATGGTCAAAAAGAAACCTTAATATCGCAGGTAAAATATGTATTGCGAAATCGCTCTTACTGTCTCAGTTTACCTATGCTATACAAGTGTTAGCGATACCAAAAGAGTCTTAAACAAGGTCAATACAGTACTGTTTCGTTTTATTTGGAAAAAGAAATTTACGAACACAAAAGCTTTTGAGAAAGTTACGTGTGTCATCTTGTGTAAAGGACCTGAAGATGGCGGTCTAAAAATGGTTAACGTGGCACACTTGCAGACTTCTTTCATATTATCACTGTATCATCGCTGTATCATCGCTGTAAACACTATTGGGGGAGGCGGAAAGATGTCACCTCTAGGTATTGGAAGCTATCAATGTGTTTGCGGTATGTCCTGACATCTAGTATTCCTTCTCTGTGGGATCTGTGTTTCTTTGTTTTTGTTTTTTTCTAAATATCTACCACAGCTAGAATCCGTCGTCCGTGTATCTTCCTTGTCAGTTGATTTTCTCCCGATCTGTAAATGTGTTCTCGTCTACCATTGTTCCTATGCAACTGCTTCTGGTGAGACTCTGGAGCCCATTGCTACCCCCCCCCCCCCCCCGTTGTATGTGTAGCATGACGTCATTTATTTAAATCTATGACATTGTTGTTTGGTATGAATTTTAGCTCTGCACTTTAACCTTCTTTTATGCACACGTGTCCTAAACTTAGCCACCTGCAACTTGACTAAACTGTTGCGACTAGCAGTGTAATCACTTCTCAGCAATTTTCAGACTGTTCATTGTTCGTGTTCTTTCGCGATTAGGATAAGCCATCAGTGTTTATCTTTATTTAGAGCATCAGTCTTGCATTGAAACCGCTGAAAATTGCAGGCATTTTGTGTGCAGTAAAGCGTTTGTGGTGTTTGTTGTCATCGACATGTCGTGAGATTTGACAAGATGCCACGTCAGTGACGCAGACTCAATTCAGACGTTTCTTTCTGCTTGTTTCTTGTCTAGGATAAGGGTTTTGTGTTTTCTGTTACAAAAGCATCAGTCTCCCTTTGAAACTTCTTAAAATTGGGGGGGGAGGGGGGGAATAGATCAACATATAGGCGATTTTAAGGGTTTTTTCCCCGTACCCTGTGCTAGTGTTTTCAGGATAGCTGGTTGCTTAGGAGGCTGCTGAACAAATCACAGTCAAGGTATTTCGAATTAATTTATGACTTGTTCTTTTAGTCGGTATGCAATTATTTAAGAAATGAGTCCAATGAAATACAAGTCCGTCAGCTACGAGGTAATGTTTGCTCTCGCCTTTTGGACTGTAATATGCAGATATTGAATATGAACGCATACCAGCTTACAAAATGATAATGAAGATTCTTTCTCTCACAAAACGTATATATACACGACATATATCCTGAGTAACTTACGACGTAATAAGTTTTTTGACTGGAGGTAATTAAGTTTCACACTAGCCTAGTCCCTTGCGCAAGACCCGTGGTCACCAAAACACACTGTTTAAGTTGGGCAAACACATACATTTCATCTTTTTACACCACTCGCCAGTACAAATGCACAGTGCCGAGTGAACTTCGAGTGCTTTACGTCTGAAAATAGTAAGGAAACAGAGAGTGAAAGTGGAGTTATGACTTTTCATAACCCACTCAGTGGTTTACGAGTTCACAAAAACACACTACAGTTACCGTGTAAACAAGACAGACCAACATCGCCACAAAACGCCGGGAAGGAGACGAGTCGAGTACACGCACGACACACGAGCAGACGAAAAGGGAACACATGACCAGACGAACTACTGTTTTCTGCCTACCGTGAGATACGTGAACCAAGTGAAATTTGGAGATTTCATGATCGACACGTCGCTGCAATACTTGTCGAATGTGTTTGAATCTGCCCACACGTACACTTTTTGCCCACTTCGCAACGGAGGCTGACGTTTGCAGCCGGTTCTACACCGATACACGAATTTAGCGTAATAATATGGCCACGCAGATAGTAAACTTTGAAATTATTCTCTCATGGTTGAATTGACTGTGTTGGCAAACTATTCTCTCATGGTTGAATTGACTGTGTTGGCAATTTGTATCAACAGTGTCATCCTCACATGTAATGTTGTTCGTCAAACTCGTAAAACAAGACAGCACGCAGTGGGTGGTGGGAATGGTCTCTGTAAAAAGGTCTGTTAAGAGTGAGCACTTGGATCACTAAATAGTAAATTCGATTTTCCAAGAGAAAAGAAAATGCTCGTGGTATAAACAGCGAGGCTCGGTAGCTACGCAAACAATCTAATCATCGAGGGGTTAGTCTTTCGCCGTAAACCACTTGAACTTAATGTAAGCTCTATTTATGTCATGGGCATTCTGAAAATGTAGGTTTGCTATCGCATTGTGCGCCTGAAAGTGCAGATCTGCATTATTTCTGCGTACATAATGAAAGAGTAGTCACATATCTTTCCGATCACGTAAGAGAAATCTCTCGATTAGAAGTGGTTGAGCACTTCAATGACCAAACATGCCCTAAAAGTGAAAGTATAAAGCCCAAAGTAAGAAATCCGCTATATCTTAACCTCTGGTCTCCAGAATACATCGTTTAAATTTGGCAGTCACATGAATTTTATCTTTATATATCATGGGCTTTTTAAAAAGTAGGTAAGAAATCCATGTATGGGGAGTGGGAGGTGGGAGGGTTTCACTTCACAGTTGACGGAGAAGTATATTAGTGGAGTCCGAAACCGGTTTGCTCTCAATGTGCAGATACATGTACCAAATATAAATGCATGCTGAGAGAGAAAGCGGTTTTTGTTTGTTTGGTTTTTTTTTTTTTTTTTTGGGGGGGGGGGGGGTGGTGGTTAGGAAACATCTATTTATTAGAAATATCTTGACTGGTAGTGGTTCAGCAGCTTCCTGATAACCGTAACAGTTACCATCGAAAAGCATATCACTATTTGGCCCAAAGACGGAAAAGTCGACTGTATTTTGGCTAGACGTTTGTTTTTGCATTATTAACTGATACCCCCAAAATGCACATGTAGGACACAAAGAAGGGAAAATAAAGCCTCACTACATGTTTTAGCCCCAATGAATTCGTTTTTTTTTTTCTTAATGCTGGGTATCTCACCTTTACAAGAGTGTGCCATTTTAGGGAAGGTTTTGTTATTTTTGCAAGATATGCGAACAGGTAACCCCGCCCACACTCTTATAACAAAATAAAACATATAACAAAATGTCAGTCATGCCACCTGATGTTTTGGCTCCTACCAAAAATTATTAGTTCATTGAGTGGAGATCACATGGAGAACATTTCATACTTTCGTCAGGATGGTCCCCATCCGAGCCAAATTTGACTAAAATCTGCCGGACTATAGTGATGATTATCAGACTTGACGCGAGGTACTGATGCTTGCACTTACCGCCCTTCGGCGTCTAGGGTAAAGTAACTCTGACCTTCGCCTTCATCTGTAAAGAACTTCTGTAGCAGTGCTGTCAAGTCAACGAATTTTCTCCCGAATTTTTTTTCTCTTTCATTTCGGAGCGTACAGTGATGTGCAGGGGGTAAAGGGGATCGCTTTTTTTTAATGACGGCCGATTTCTCCGCCTCGAGTGTACGTATGCACGCCAACATTTTGGCTGTTGTGGGGCACTGATGGCTTACCTTCCGCCACTGGCGCCGACTGTGATGGTGGGGCCTCTCTCCCTGTTGGTTCTCCTGGCCCTGCATCGTCGGACTGTCGCCGGCGTGGACGCTTGGGCGGGGGGGCGCCACCGTCCTGGGGCCTAGTTTTGGGTACCGGAAACTTTTGGGGCATTTTCCGAGTCTGCACAATTAAAACGTTTCTCATCAAATCCATATCAGAAATCAGTATACCGAAAATTCAGTCGGACTGACCGTGTCCTGTAGTACGCCCCACACCAGACGGTGCACCTTTGTTTTGTAATGCGTGTATAGACTAATGTTATTGTGTGTTTATTTGAACTATTCATGTGTGATGCCTAATCATTGATATATTATTATTATTGTTTCGGATAATTAAAATTTCCTTTCAACAGTACACAGATTACCTCATCTCACCTATGGAACAACCTGCGGGTTATGTCTAGCTCTGTCCTAAATAAGAATACTATCCACAACGCCACAGAGGACAACATGACCGAAAGGGACATAAACCGATAACTTCAGAAAGACGTGTACCATCCAAAGGGAGCCCCCTCCCCCCCCCCCTCGAATTATGAAGCATGCTCCAAAGGGCTATGACCCCCTATATTCTTAGTTCAGTATTCTCCCCGATCACGCATGGCCGTGCGAACTGTATCGGATATCGTGTTCACAAGAAAGTAAACACACAAACAGACTGGCCAGTCAGCATGTCAGACAAATAGACCCTCTCTCAGCTTGATATAGAAACCTAGTGCATTTTCTTCAGAAAACGTGGAAAGTCTTGCTGGCACCGCACATCAACATACATGTTTATGGAATGGAAAAAATCCACAAATAAAATTTAAAAAAGAAAATGTACAAAATGCACGTGTCAACTTGATCATTTTATAGCCAAAGCCGTACAAAAAGAGATTTTAGATATAGAACCTATTTAGTCTTTTACTGTATGTATGTGTTCATTACATTATTTATGTGTTTACGTAGGTCCAAGTGACGCTATTAACTGGGTAAACAAGTTGGGCAAAGCGCCAACACAGTACACAATTATTATTATTATTATTATTATTATTATTATTATTATTTAGTTTTATTCATTTCCTCCGATTTAGGACCCTCAGGGGTCCCGAAAAAGTGGGTTTGTGTTCTTTGTACAGCTTTTACTCAAAATCCAGTGGACTCGTGCGTTTTCTGTCAAGTTTAGTTTGTCAGCCTATATAAATGGTAATCACCTCGTGCAAACGACAGACAGACGATATGGAGAGTATTCTACAGGCTCACTGTTATACACGTGACTCCAAGTGCATGATTTATGTTGGAGTCTATTTCTAAGAAACAAATGTGGCGTACGTTTTAACATTTCCCATTTAACATGAAGTGTCGTAACAGATTTCATTGATTTATTTTATTATGAGGACATTTATTGTGTTTATATTCTAGGATAAGCAAGAAGGAAACTTTATCAGACAATAAAATCGAGTGGATTGGATTGTGTTGAGCTGAATATCACTAATTCATGAGTCTCGGCGAAAGTATAAAAATGTTCAGAAACTTTACTGTAGTTAACCCTGATTAACCCTCGGCCTGATCTGTGACCGGTCACCACGAAACCAGTCTTAGCTCGCATCGGGTGGAACAGCGCTACAGTCAGAAATAGGTGGTGGGGGTCTGTCTGAGTCAATTTCACTTTTTTGCAGAAACAGAATCTTCAAACATCAATTTTTCATGTGGGTTTGATATTGTTCCCCAATAATGTTATTAAATGGACGAAAATCAAGTTTTATTTGCATGGTCTGACCAAAAACAGGCTACTGTTTTCGCGAATTGACCTATTCTTGACCGAGTCAGTAAAACCCGCCGCAACCCTGACAGAACCCCCATGTAGTGTTCATTGCTGGAAAGCTCTTTGTCTGTGCTGGCCAGCGCTGCGTATCTCGTCTAAAAATAAAATATATACACCTGCACATCCTGTCTCAAAAAGTCGCTCGCACACGTTGAACTATGGTCTTGATACTGGATGTCGTTTTACAATTTCATAATAATAATAATAATAATGAGTATTATATAGGCGCTTTACCCAATTTCATGAATCGGCTCAAAGCGCCGCGAACTGAACCCAACACGCACGCTCACGTGAATCACACACATTCTCTCACACACCGGACATAAACACATTACAATCACGTGGTGCGAAGGGTCAGCTCAGCTATTTAAATTTCGGAATATAGAATTGCATTTATTTTTCAAATTTGGTGGGCTAAACATTTCCAAAGCAGAGGGGGAGGAAGCCGGAGTACCCGGAGAGAACCCCCGACGATCGGCCCGAATTTCATCTCGTGTCCATGGCGTTCTTTCATAACACAAGTGGCAATTTGTCTGTGTCACGTAATTAGCAGTTATTCCCCCCATCATGCTGTGGGATACGGGGGAGGCCATTTTGGAGGGAACGCGTACAGGTCTATTTTTAGACGGTTAGGTTTAGGGTTAGGGTTAGGCTTAGGGATAGGGTTTGGTTAGGGTTTGAACGCGCTATCGGGCGTTTCCTGAATCCCGTGACCTCAGGTGACGTCCGTCTAAAAATAGACCTGTACGAGTTCCCTCCATGTGGGATACAGACGAGTATTTTGATCCAACACGCAAATCAACCCTGAGCTTTAGCGAAGAATGTCACCAGTAGTCAATGAAGATGCAAGCTTTCACAAAATTTACAGCACACTAAATCAGTAACACGGCAGTCTCAAGTCCGACATATGGCTGGGGTCTTCCCTTTAATACACACGATTTGTTGTGTTGTTGCTATGTACTCCACCCCATGATCATGATCAGCCAATCAAATGAGGAAACGTTGTTTACTGGTATTCAATACTGCATCATCGTGAGATCAATGGTCGGCTCATAGGAACTGTCCCCTCACCCATATCCCACCATCCTTACCCCCCCCCCCCCCCCGCCCTATACCAAGAAAGTGGGGAAGGTGCCAACACGCTAACTTGAACTGAGACTATCATAAGCAGCCAATCAAATGCGGTAACGTTGTTTACTGGTATCCATTGCTAATCCATGCACAGTTACACGATAGGGAAAGAATCAGCTCTAGGGACTCGCCCTTCAGCCCCATTCCACCACCCCCACCCCCACCCAGCCCATATACAAAAATCCTGCAGGAAATTTCTGTGCAGGTTAAAACCCTGTGTGCCTCTCTCTCTCTCTCTGCGCGCTTGTGTGCGTGTGTAAGCAAGACTGCGCGCCTGTGTGTGTGTGTGTGTGTGTGTGTGTGTGTGTGTGTGTGTGTGTGTGTGTGTGTGTGCGTGCGCGCGCGCGCGCGCTTTTTAAAATTATTTTATTATTTCTACCACTTACATAGTGTTATAATTTCAATTACATGCCATCAGAATTTAGAATTAGCAACGGCAGGTACGAAAATTGTCTGTCACGATAACTACCTCAGCCGTTGAAAAATAAAGATTCATTGATTCTACCATCCCCCGGCAATAAAAATACAGAATGAAAATTATACACCGTCACTTGGTTACATATGGGATGAAAAAAGAGACAAAGAAAAAAGAAGCACAGTTGTAAAAACATATGAAGAGTGTGGACTGAAAGTCACTGATGTTCATGCATTTCATAAAGCTCTGAAGGTTACCTGGATTCATAAACTTCACACGTCCTGTGCCGCTTGTAAACAATGAATGTCAACTGTTTATCCAGGGTAGAACAAAGCCAGAACTATGAGCCTTATTATCTAGAAATCCAGGCTAGAAAGAAGTCAGAACTATGAGTCTTATTATCTAGAAATCCAGAGTTGAACAAAGCCAGAACTATGAGTCTTATTATCTAGAAATCCAGGGTAGAACAAAGCCAGAACTATGGATCTTACTATCTAGAAATCCAGGTTCGATCAAAGCCAAAACTATGGGTCTTATTATCTAGAGATCCAGGTTAGAACAAAGCCAGAACTATGGGTCTTATTATCTAGAAATCCAGGGTTGAACAAAGCCAGAACTATGGGTCTTATTATCTAGAAATCCAGAGTAGAACAAAGCCAAAACTATGGGTCTTATTATCTAGAAATCCAGGGTAGAACAAAGCCAGAACTATGAGTCTTATTATCTAGAAATCCAGGTTCGAACAAAGCCAGAACTATGGGTCTTATTATCTAGAAATCCAGGGTAGAACAAAGCCAGAACTATGGGTCTTATTATCTAGAAATCCAGGGTTGAACAAAGCCAGAACTATGGGTCTTATTATCTAGAAATTCAGGGTTGAACAAAGCCAGAACTATGAGTCTTATTATCTAGAAATCCAGGTTCGAACAAAGCCAGAACTATGGGTCTTATTATCTAGAAATCCAGGGTAGAACAAAGCCAGAACTATGGGTCTTATTATCTAGAAATCCAGGGTTGAACAAAGCCAGAACCGTTATGGGTCTTATTATCTAGAAATCCAGGGTAGAACAAAGCCAGAACTATGGGTCTTATTATCTAGAAATCCAGGGTAGAACAAAGCCAGAACTATGAGTCTTATTATCTAGAAATCCAGGGTTGAACAAAGCCAGAACTATGGGTCTTATTATCTAGAAATTCAGGGTTGAACAAAGCCAGAACTATGAGTCTTATTATCTAGAAATCCAGGTTTGAACAAAGCCAGAACTATGGGTCTTATTATCTAGAAATCCAGGGTAGAACAAAGCCAGAACTATGGGTCTTATTATCTAGAAATCCAGGGTTGAACAAAGCCAGAACCGTTATGGGTCTTATTATCTAGAGATCCAGGGTAGAACAAAGCCAGAACTATGGGTCTTATTATCTAGAAATCCAGGGTAGAACAAAGCCAGAACTATGAGTCTTATTATCTAGAAATCCAGGTTTGAACAAAGTCAGAACTATGAGTCTTATTATCTAGAAATCCAGGGTAGAACAAAGCCAGAACTATGAGTCTTATTATCTAGAGATCCAGGTTAGAACAAAGCCAGAACTATGAGTCTTATTATCTAGAAATCCAGGTTCGAACAAAGCCAGAACTATGGGTCTTATTATCTAGAAATCCAGGGTTGAACAAAGCCAGAACTATGGGTCTTATTGTAGCGAATTGGGTTTTTAATTTTTATTTTAGTACCAGCATTTGTAGTTAGATGCAGGATGTTTGCCGTAGTTTAGTTCTTGTTAGTAGTTCGCTATGATTTTCCCCTGTTAGTCCCTGGTTTGGTATCGAGATTAAGAAGTCACGTTGCTTGGCCTTCTCACCTCCCTTCCCCTCACGTGCGCGCACGCTGGTCAGTCCCAAGGTCGTTCCGCGAGCCCGCCACGCCTGGCCCCTCCCTATAAAAACCCCTGTTTTCGCGCCGAAAATCAGAGCGCTCCCGACTTTTGGATTACCCCCCCCCCCCCCCTCCCCCGGGCCGACCAAATTTCCCGACCAAATTCCTCTCCTAATTGTGTGGATTACCATTGTGGTTGTGTTTCTTTCGGCTACGGGCCAGCTCGGACCGCAGAACGTAAGTGTCCCAGTTTCTTTTGGTGATTACCTAGTGTTTGCCAGTCAGTGCCGTCTCATGCGGTCAGTTTTGATGTTTTCAGTAGTGATTCAGTCAGTTTCCAAGTTTTCACGTAAACGCTATTTTTGCTACTTTATTCTTGCGGCCTTTAGCGCATAACTTGAATTGTGTAAATCAGTGCGTTCTTTTATATTAAGTTTCTGGAAGTGTATTTCTTCCAGCATAGTTCTCATTCAGTTTTATAGTTTCACCAGCGTTAGTGAGTGTGAATTATTCTTCCCGCTGATGCTTAGATGCTCAGCGTGCACTGACCCCTAGTCCGTGTAACCTTTGCCCGGCAGCGAGCGAGCGAGCGTGCGCGCACCGCGAACTTCTGACTCTCGCGACTACACAGTCACCGCAGTGGAGGAATTCTATTCTTAGCGCCCAGCCTTGCCGTTTCCCCTCTCTCCGGGGCCTACGTAGAGTTTGTTTTTAATGATAATTCTTATTCGGGTTCCGCGCTGCGCCTCTTCTTTTGTTTTGTTTGTTAGTTGGAACAGTGGATAATGGTTCAGTGATTTATGCTAATCAGGAGTTTTGTCTGTTATTTTAGACGTGCTCATTTTGTTAGTCAGGATTAGTTCGTTTTTCCCTCTGCTTTGGTTATTTTATTCCTAGTGCTAGTTCTATTCGTAAAGTGACCACCAGACAGCATAGTAGCCGTACAAGAGAGTATATTTTTCTCCGAATCTGTGCCATAATCAATCGTAATTCCTTTCTTTTGTTGATTTGTGCCATGATTTACTGAGCGATTACTGTGATTTCCCCTTGTTGTTTGTTACCTTATTTTTGGAATAATCACTATGTTTGAACGTTCCTCTCCTCTCAGTTATTGATAGCGTGTGTTAGGGAGTGGTTGTGTGAGTGAAGTGAGTGCGTGCTAAAGCAAGCGTGATTCACACTTTCCCAGAGCTTGCACAGGCCGTGTCCTCAATTACAGACTCGCATACACACACCAGACATTCACTGCCCCTCAAGTTACATACGCTAACCAAAATCATGCGCACCTTTATATTTTTTTTTATTAATGTAACCTACACACGACGACACCTTCCCTCCCGGCGTTACATTATTATCTAGAAATCCAAGTTAGAACAAAGCCTTATTTATGGGTCTTATTATCTAGAAATCCAGGTTCGAACAAAGCCAGAACTATTGGTCTTACTATCTAGAAATCCAGGGTAGAACAAAGCCAGAACTATGGGTCTTATTATCTAGAAATCCAGGGTAGAACAAAGCCAGAACTATGGGTCTTATTATCTAGAAATCCAGGGTAGAACAAAGCCAGAACTATGAGTCTTATTATCTAGAAATCCAAGTTAGAACAAAGTCAGAACTATGGGTCTTATTATCTAGAAATCCAGGGTTGAACAAAGCCAGAACTATGGGTCTTATTATCTAGAAATCCAGGGTAGAACAAAGCCAGAACTATGAGTCGTATTATCTAGAAGTCCAAGTTAGAACAAAGTCAGAACTATGAGTCTTATTATCTAGAAATCCAGGGTTGAACAAAGCCAGAACTATGAGTCGTATTATCTAGAAATCTAGGGTAGAACAAAGTCAGAACTATGGGTCTTATTATCGACAGAGTTGCAAATTCCCGAGCCCTATAACGGCTGATGTTTTTGGTATTTTTAAAGAGTTTTGTATTAAATGTTACGCGAGGTTCGGGTCCGAATTCAGGGCCGAACTACTGTTTCTTAAAGGGTACGGCAAGTCAAGAGCACTATTGGGTTTAAATGACAGATATTGAGGTCCTAAGCTGTTAGACAGCAAAAGTTTTCGTGAACAAAGTACCATTTACTCAAAAATGCGCCGAAAACACCCTCTGCTTTCGGTTCCTGGTCTGCGCCATGTTGCCGCACTCTTTCGCGAATGAGACGGGAAAGGTGCTGACGGTGACGTCCCTCCACCACCACTGTCGACGGTGCCCGCTTTGAGCGAGTTGTTCCAGAGTATTATCTTGTGTTCGAGATGCCACAGTGCAAAGCGTTTGGTTGTTTCAGCAAACAGGGCATGTGTAAGAATGCAGATGGAAGCCACAAAAGCTTTTTTTAAATTTCCGAATCTAAACAAATCAAAGGAAAAACGGAGGTTGCGTTCGAAATGGTTGGAGACCTTGAAGAACGTTCGCTTGCCCCGCCGAGTGCAGGAATACGCCTGGAACAATCGAGACCTCGTTTGTGGAGATCATTTTACCCCGGATTGTTTCACGGGCGCTTTTGCGAAAGATGTTGCTGCTTCAGTTGTCAAACACGCATCTCCCACAATGGCACTCGTTCTCATCAATCGGCTCTTCCCCGTCGTCCCCACTGTTTTCTGCCTGACCCCTTACTGAGCTCTTCCTCAGAATATTCTGGCTCGAAATTATAGGGAACTATCCCCAAATCCATTCTAGCTTTCAGGAAATAAGCAAAGTGTATACGAGCCAGACACAGCACGCCTAAAACGTGTAGCAGGCACGCCTGCACCCACAGTGTCAGAATCTCGCCTGCTGCTGAGTGGTGGAGTGAAGTCACTGGTAGGATCAACATGGCAGCCTCCATGGCATCGCATTTTGGCTGCCGTTTGGTGTAATAATTATAAATGCTGAATGGTGTATTCGTGTTCCAATCTTTTGGGCTGCAGCCGTCTAGGACATCACTATCTATCCCCTAAACCCAACATTGCACTTGACTTGCCTCACATTAAAAAGAACGATAGGTTGAAGAAAGTTGAGACGCGAACACTGCACAATGTATACAAAACTAGTGATATCGTACATGGTGACTTGACACTTCCCGATATTCCGTCTAAGACACGATTCACACGTCAATTATCTCGAGTTTTACTGTAGGCTATCAGCAGTTAAAAAGTACGTGAAAAACTTACATGGTCAGCCAAAACAGACCGGACAAGATGGAAGTAATGGTACTACAGATATTAACGCGAGGTGTGTGTAAATACTGAAACAACACCCACTGGTGTAGAAAAATGGGGCCATAAATTCCAGAGCTTAAAGAAGCAGGACATACACAGGTACCCGACTGTAACTATACGTGATACAAAACTCTGGTTTGATTTAAACAGATTTATTTTGTTGCACTGGAGGAAGCACAGAAAAACAGTTTGAGCATAAACAAGACGTACTTATGACTTGCTCAATTAAAAAAAAATCAGTTAAAGCAACCTTTGCAAAGGTGGTTCACGAATTATGAGAGAGAGAGGGGGGGGCGGGGGGGGGGGGGGGGGGTAGTTCTCAGTTTGTCAGTGAGCATTTTCATATCAATGGCGGTCAGCCGCTACAGTCGATCATAGTATTACTGTATTTATTTATGTGGTAAGAAAAACGTGCCGAAAGTGTGATAAACTCTAGAACTGTGTGAACAATATGTACGTTAACTGACAATGGAAGGTCAGTGTTGCCATGAAGAAGTAGATCTGTATGTTTATACTGACAGGAAAGTTTGTTGATTGTTGCGTTTCGAGCATCTGTATACTTGGGACATTCTAGGAGGAAGTGTTAAGCGGACTCGATCACGGCTCCACAGGCATAACTAGCGGTAAGAGATAAGTGGTGGTGGTTAACTAGGTCGTGCTGGAGGTTACTCAGGTTTAAGCGCAAGCGGTAGTGAGATATTTGTGTTAAACTCTGGTTTCAATACAGAATACTTCATAGAGTTGTCACAACGAGTGTATATGTAAAACAACGGGGTCTAAAACAAACTCCGATCTGCGTAGTTTTTGTAGTGACAATAAAGAATCCATGGAACATCTATTGTATGAATGTCCAGTAGTTAAAGACTTCTGGCACGAACTGATAGCCAAAGTTAAAGAGAAATGTTCTCATTGCGGCAGCTTACAATAACATGTTGAAATCATTCTAGTTGGTGTGAAAGATGGTGTCATTCTTTGATACAATATTCAGTCTCTTGCTGTTGATGGTTAAATCTTGTATCTAATTTTGTCGTTACAGATGCCTTGATAGGCGCTTAGATGTCAACAGTTTCTTCAGAGTGTTCAAGACTCGATATTATATCAAACATCAATGTTTCATGTCAACGGTGATGCAGCATAATTCTTGCAACATTGGCAACTATATAAACACTTTGTTTTAGATTAGCGAATGCTTGCCATGTTGTGTATAGTTCAAACATCCGTGTAATGCCAATGTTGTCTTCAACCTGCCTGTCATCTCTTTTACACCAATTCGTCCAACTGTGCTCTCACTGTACACTGCCAGTATTATTGGTTTTGTTGGTGTTGTGTAAAACTCCCCAAAAGAAATAAAGAAAACAATGAAAACAACAACAATGTTGAAGACGCTAATTATGGCAGACTCCTACTACTACTGTTCCCCCAAACAAGCGGGGAGCCGGGGTGGCCGAATGGTAGAGCGCTGGACTTTCAATGCTCGGGTCGTGAGTTCAAAACCCGGCTGGGGCCAAATATTTGTGCTGGCCTTTTTCTCGTTGCCCCGTCTTTGATTATCACCCTTACGTGGTGGAAAGGACGTTCAACACTCAAACACCCTGCCCCCACCCCCACCCCACCCCACCCCACCCCTAAACAAGCATGAAGAAATGTCACCTACCTGAATATAGCAACAGCTACTCAAGGTGAGAAAGACGGTGGTTAACAACAGGTCCACACAACACCTTCCCTGTCGCCAAATGAGATCGAATCCTCCAGCCAAACGTGGTTTTCAGGACAGGAGAATTCCTTGTTGTCCGATCAAACGTGGTTTTCAGAACACATACTTCCTTGTCCCAGCTAACGTTGCGTGATCTTTACAGTCAGACTGCAGCATCACATCCGAGACACTGTGGTACACGCTGAAAGCCGTTCATCCGTGTCAGCTGTACACGTGACTGTTCGTCATAAGTGCAACAGGAAAACTGTCAATTGGACTGTTTGTTATACATGTAATTACAATTAGCTCAGTTTGGACAACTCTCATCTGGGCCACACGTGCGCTACACAGCAAGCGGCAAGACTTCAACTGATTCGAAACACAAAAGATTTTAGCATTTCTCTTTGTTAATTTTCTGAAAGCCATATTACATTAGATTAGTGTAGAACGCCCAACTCTTGAGTCAAATGTGGAATGGACAACATGCTCTTAGAATCTGACAGCAGACAGGAAGTAGGTCGTGACACACACACGTCCCTGACTCTGATGGTATAGATTGAGCAAGTTTATCTCTCATACACTGAAAATGTCAGCCGAGAGAGCCACGGTATTTGACTGACTGACTGACTGACTGACTGTATACTCTTGCAGTCCAAACTTACAAACTGTCCTTGCTAAACAGTCTACATGAACATCTGACAATCATCACATGTAATCAGTATAACATTACCAATTAGGGCAGACATTAGATGTATGCAGAACACACACTCACACACACACACACACACACACACACACACACACACACACACACACACACACACACACACACACTCGTACATGCATGCATACACAGTTACACACCTAAGCATAGAGTGGAGTCTGGGAGTTGGGGGAGGGTAAATACTGAAGCGACGGAGGCGCGGCGCCGGAAGTGGTTATTCCATCCTCTGACACTACATTTAAATGAAGAGAATGTCTGAGTGAAGAATGCGTGCGGAGTTGGTGTTAGCGCACTGTACAGGCCGCTGAGCGACGCCCAAACACAAATTGGCAAACACACACACATCCACACACTCAGACTCGCTCCCGTGCACACGCAACAAAGAACACACTCCCTTTCATACGCACTGCAGGCTGACATGCAAACAAAGGAGAAGTCTGAAGTTTTCTGTTCTTATTATTAAACGCAAAAAAAAAAAAAAAAACAACGAAAATACAGAGAGGTGGGCAATATTTCCGAACCTCGAAAATATGGGAGCACGGGGCCTAAAACGAACCAACCAGATTCGTGTCTTGATGGCGAATATAAAACATCAAATATAAAAATGAGACGAGACAGCGTACACTACGAATACAAAACTAGACAAACAGACGAACTGACAAACAAAGAAACTGTACAACAAATGCAAATCTGAGAAGAAGGCAATCAGTCTGAATAAAATTATTCCGAACAAAACACCATTCCTAGCCAAATACTGCACTTCCTTTCCTAACAGTGACTGAATACCCAATACTAAGAACCTTTGTCGAGCAGTTCATTGCAATAAAATACTAACCCACACGTTCTGCTAAATCCACAGAGCATCCACACTGGTGATCATCCACACACTGTTCGCTGCCCAAATCTGGTCACAGTATAGTCCGAAAGGAATCATAAAAACGCGAACTAGAACACAAATAATAATCCAGCTGGAATTAATGTCACTGATGGTCCGAAGAGGAGACGTATGTGGTGGAAAAGGACGTTAAACCCTCAAACACCCACCCACCCACCCACCCACCCACCCGAAGAGAGAACACTGGCGACATAGAAATGTATCCAAACATAAAAGGTCGGCTTTCTGCTAATACTAATGTTTAATATAGCTTAAATTATCCTTTTCCCTGTGTACGTGTGAGGTTACGTTGGGTCAGCCCGCTGTCACACAAAAAATGTGGTAGTGAAAACAACACTACCGGTAGCTAAAGCATCAAACTTGTGCACGTAGGCATGTTTTACCTGCCTCTCACTATTCCACCGGACACATAATTATAAACTAACAAAAAAAGTGTGTGTGTGTGTGTGTGTGTGTGTGTGTGTGTGTGTGTGTGTGTGTGTGTGCGCGCGCGTGTGTGTGTGTGTGTGTGTGTGTAGGGGGGGGGGGAGTGAGGACTAACTATGGCTCCAGTGTCTGAGCCCAAACTTACACAGACAATTGTTACCATGTAAGGTTGCTCGTCTCTTTGCCGGTGTAACAGGCCGGAGTATACCCCTGGCTACTTTATACCCTCGGGTATAAAGTAGCCTAGGCCGGTTCAACCCCCTGGGTATAAATCAGCCCAGGTCGGATTCAGAGTACACCCCGGGGTATAGTCTGCGCTAGGCCAGTTTATACGGGGGGATAGTCTGGGCTAGGCCAGTTTATTTGGAGGTATAGTCTGGGCTAGGCCAGTTTATATGGGGGTATAGTCTGGGCCAGGCCAGTTTATATGGGGGTATAGTCTGGGCTAGGCCAGTTATACGGGGTATAATCTGGACTGCTACACCGGGTAGCTTTTGACAAGAGTAGGTTTGAAAGTAGCGTAGGTATCTGGCATCATTATGTACTATGAAAAGATTTCCCCTTTTCTTCAGTGCTAAGTTAGAGAACGCCAGTATTAACTATAACATAGTCTTCAGATCAAATTTGCGTCAGTAGTGACGTCATGGGGTTTATTTCGGTGTACGATCCAGTCCAAGTTTTTACAAATCCCGATTTTGACGTCAAATATGTGTAATGGCGGGTCGGTGGAACAGAGCCAGGATATCGCCAGCTATGTAGAGAACGAGTAAAGCCATTATAGCGTTGCGTGTGGTACTAGCCTCTGATCATTTCGGGGAAAATCGGTGACACAAAGCAAACCATAAGAACACACGGCTCTGTCTGTCGTCCATCTTTTTAACATTAAATATATCGCCCAGCAATTCTGTCTCGGACAACTCAGGTGGTTTCTTGGTTATGACAAACATGGTTATTTGATATTGCAATGTGCCTGGGTGTCACAGTATTAGATTTAAGCTCCTACCCCCATCCCATCCCCCCTACCCCCCCCCCCCCCCCCTCCATCATGTCGATGTACAAGAAATGCTGTCTTTGGCGGAAACTTGACCTCCAATCGACGTTTTACTAAAGGAACTATTACCGAACACCACGTCATCAGAGAAAATACTGATTTGCACCAGACACAAGTGGGGAAAGGTCACGTGGGCTGCATTAAAGAAGCACATTGCGACAATTTCGTTTTTTTCAAGTCTTACTAAAATAAAATATAAACACACACACACACGTCATTTTCTCTTTTCTGAAATCAGATATATCATATCAGTCAGCATTTTTTTTGTCTCAGAGCAACCAAGTGGGGTTTATCTGGGTTATTGCAACCCTGTTTATTTGCAAGGCTGTATGGCCTGATTCACACTGCAGACATTACAATAAGATTGTAGTGAGTGGTTGTTGTCAGTTGTTACAAGGCTGTATGGCCTGATTCACACTGTAGACATTACAATAAGATTGTAGTGAGTGGTTGTTGTCAGTTGTTACAAGGCTGTATGGCCTGATTCACACTGTAGACATTACAATAAGATTGTAGTGAGTGATTGTTGTCAGTTGTTACAAGGCTGTATGGCCTGATTCACACTGTAGACATTACAATAAGATTGTAGTGAGTGATTGTTGTCAGTTGTTACAAGGCTGTATCGCCTGATTCACACTGTAGACATTACAATAAGATTGTAGTGAGTGGTTGTTATCAGTTGTTACAAGGCTGTATCGCCTGATTCACACTGTAGACATTACAATAAGATTGTAGTGAGTGGTTGTTGTCAGTCGTTACGAAGGCTGTATGGCCTGATTCACACTGTAGACATTACAATAAGATTGTAGTGAGTGGTTGTTGTCAGTTGTTACAAGGCTGTATCGCCTGATTCACACTGTAGACATTACAATAAGATTGTAGTGAGTGGTTGTTGTCAGTTGTTACAAGGCTGTATGGCCTGATTCACACTGTAGACATTACAATAAGATTGTAGTGAGTGGTTGTTGTCAGTTGTTACAAGGCTGTATCGCCTGATTCACACTGTAGACATTACAATAAGATTGTAGCGAGTGGTTGTTGTCAGTTGTTACAAGGCTGTATCGCCTGATTCACACTGTAGACATTACAATAAGATTGTAGTGAGTGGTTGTTGTCAGTTGTTACAAGGCTGTATGGCCTGATTCACACTGTAGACATTACAATAAGATTGTAGTGAGTGGTTGTTGTCAGTTGTTACAAGGCTGTATGGCCTGATTCACACTGTAGACATTACAATAAGATTGTAGTGAGTGATTGTTGTCAGTTGTTACAAGGCTGTATGGCCTGATTCACACTTGAAGACATTACAATAAGATTGTAGTGAGTGGTTGTTGTCAGTTGTTACAAGGCTGTATGGCCTGATTCACACTGTAGACTTTACAATAAGATTGTAGTGAGTGATTGTTATCAGTTGTTACAAGGCTGTATGGCCTGATTCACACTGTAGACATTACAATAAGATTATAGTGAGTGGTTGTTGTCAGTTGTTACAAGGCTGTATCGCCTGATTCACACTGCAGACATTACAATAAGATTGTAGTGAGTGGTTCTCAGTTGTTACAGGCTGTATCGCCTGATTCACACTGTAGACATTACAATAAGATTGTAGTGAGTGGTTGTTGTCAGTTGTTACAAGGCTGTATGGCCTGATTCACAGTGTAGACATAATCATGACGATCACGCGACGTGAAAATGAGCTGACGGAAACCACGCCAGGAAACAGTGCAGTGAGTGTAGAACCAGCTGTGTCCTGTTTGTCAGTTTACAGAAATCGCCACTTCATTTGGGAAAGCTTAATTTCTCGCTCTCCTCTCTCTCACACACACACACACACACACACACACACACACAGAGACACACCCTCACAGAGCTAGAACGGGGCCAAGAAATCTTTCGTGTAAACCTCAACTAACACAAGACATGTTGGGATGTCGCACACCTCTGTCGTGACCATCTCTTACAGTCAGTAACAAATTCAGACGTTACCAAAGGCGTTAGTGTCAAAACTCCCATGTTGCTGATGCGAAACCGCTCACACAGTACAACTACAATACCTTCACTATATCGCTTCACTACAGACGCCATGTCATATCACCAATTGACATATTGTCTGTACAGGAAGGCGGCTTCCTCTCCACTTGGAGCGAAACTTGGGCACGTGGCTCACGCCCACATCGCTTTAAGTTTAAGTCAGTAACAAATTTAGACGTTACCAAAGGCGTTAGTGTCAAAACTCCCATGTTGCTGATGCGAAACCGCCCACACAGTACAACTACAATACCTTCACTATATCGCTTCAATATAGACGCCATGTCATATCACCAATTGACATATTGTCTGTACAGGAAGGCGGCTTCCTCTCCACTTGGAGTGAAGCTGAAAACTTTGGGGCGCCGTGTCTCACGCGTACACTGCGTGTTTCCATTTTAGTCAGTAACTGATTTAGACGTTACCAAAGGCGTTAAGTTCAAATCCCCGTAGTTCATCACGTACCCCTCCCCCACCCTTCCCATTACATATACAATACGTTGATAATAGACGCCAATGTCCTATCACCAACTGACACATTGTCTGTACAGGAAGGACGTTCTCTCTTCAGTCTGAGTGAAACTGAAACTCAATTGTGTGAATTGTTCCAGACTGGAGCACTTGTGTTGAAACGGAAAAAAAGACTTGAACTGTGGGTCATGTCCTCTCCGGTCCCTCGCTGACACTAACGATTGTATACGCTGTTATTAAGGGCTTTGCTGACGCTGAAAGATTGGTTGGGTCAACTTGGGTGGGTGGGTGTTTGGGGGTTTAACGTCCTTTTCCACCACATACGGGTGATATCCTCCTTCAGCGATAGCCAAATGAGGTCGGAGGTCGGAGTTCGGGGTGTGGCGCACAGCTAGTTTCTGTCCTACCTCACAGACAGATCACAGTATGTCGTGGTCAGATCTTCTGCATCACGTGACAGGGAACTCACATGCGGTGTTCCCCAGGGCTCAGTCCTTGGACCCATTCTGTTCTCCCTCTACACATCACAGTTCGGTCGCATCATCGAGAAATTTTCAGTTCAACGCCAGTTTTTTGCTGTTGACTCCCAGCTTCAGTCTCAACAACCCTGCAACAGCTGCAGCTGCAGTTGCCAATCTTGAGTCCTGTTGTGCTGCGGTGAAATGCTGGATGTCTCAGAACATGCTGAAGCTGAACGACGACAAGACGGAAGCCATTCTTCTTGGTCCAAGAAAAGGCGAACATCAAGGAAATCCTGGTTGGGGATGCGAAGATTCCCTGTGCCGAGAGTGTGCGGGATTTGGGCCTGACTGTTGATTCCGAGTTGACCATGGTGCCTCACATAAACAGAGTCACCATAAACTGCTTCTACTTCCTACGCATACTTGGGAAACTGCGGCCATTTCTGTCGTTGCCGGCTGCCAACTCCATTGCACTTGCCCTGGTGATGTCAAGAGTGGACTATTGCAACAGTGCTCTGTGGGGACTACCAGTTGCACAGATCAGTCGACTTCAACGAATCCAGAATACGGCTGCTAGGATTGTCTCCCGCACAAAAGTCACTGACCACATCACCCCGGTTCTGAAGGCACCTCACTGGCTCCCTGTGCAGCAGCGCATCGACCACAAAGTCCTCTCCTTGACATACTGCTGCATCCACAACACTGCCCCCAAGTACCTGAAGGAACTGATTCCTGTGTACCAGCCAGAGCGCAGCTTGCGGTCTGCAAGTTCTCTCCGTCTGCGGCTCCCTTCAACTGACGACACCAGTAAGAAGAGGCATGGTGCACGGTCCTTCAAAAATGCAGCGCCGAAATTGTGGAACTCTCTCCCTGAGACAGTGAAGGAGGCAGTCAGCATTACCGCATTCCGGAAGCGCCTGAAGACTCATCTCTTCAGTGCCTCACGCCAGTAATCATCTGCAGCTTCTTCTTCTTCTTCTTCTTCTTTCCCCTTTCAAAACCTCTCCCTAAGCACCGTGAGCACTCAGTTAGGGTGGAGCCGTGAAGGTATATGAAGTCTCCATCATCATCATCATCATCATCATCATATCAAAGACGGGGCAACGATGAAAAGGCCAGCACAAATATTTGGCCCCAGCCGGGATTCTGGCGCTGAAAGATTGGCACTGAATTTATACAACCGAGGACAATCACAACCAAAATCACACACACCATGGTATTCAGTCTACAACACAGACGCAAGTCAAAATAGATTCAGGTTTTTGTTGTTGTTGTTGTTGTTTCAGGAACAAGTTCTACAAATGTGGCCCAAGACCTCATAAGCTGAAATAAAGTGAAAATATTCATATTAAACACAACCACTAGCATACGAAACAAAAACAAAAAGTTAAAAAAAAATTCTAATCAAAATCACAGACCAAAGCGGAAACATCGTAAGTACGTGTATGAGTAAATAATACTTTCTTACATCTGTGTCAGTTACGTTGAGCTAATAATTGATGATGTTGATGATGACGATGATGATGATGATGATGTGCATTAATAATTATAATCACTTTATCTCAACTGCTCGGTTCAAAGAACTGCGAACTGAACTCGACACGCACGCTCACTTGAATTATGGGCATTCACTCATACACATCAACATCAGTATATTTCAATTCCTGCCCACCAGTGGATTCAAACGTGTACCTCAGGATCCACAGCAGACGCCTTAACCACTAAGCCATCTCGTCCTGTCCTGGTCCTTGTATACCCAGCTTCACCTCTATAGTCTTTCATCAGGGTTCGCGTTATTGCGATTTTTAGGGGGAGGAGGAAGGGGGGAGGAGGGGGTATAGATTGCATTCTGGGGACGCCCTGGGGCACCTCTGCGCATTTTGAAACGGCCCCTATTCACCTAGCATTGGGACACCTCTGCGCATTTTGAAACGGCCCCTATTCACCTCGAACTAGGGCACCTCTGCGCATTTTGAAACGGCCCCTATTCACCTCGCACTGGGGCACATCTGCGCATTTTGAAACGGCCCCTATTCACCCCGCACGTACGGTGTAGAGCCAGGATGTTGGTGTGACCTTGAGTGTACGATTGTCGCCAGCAGCCGACGGTTGTGAGGAAGACAGCTCCACATTCTCCATATTCTCGCCGCTTTTACTATCAGTATGAACGCAATATAAATAACCAACAGATTTAGCAACACTTACCAGACGAACTTACCACTGCCTAGCAAACCGTTGTGTTCCTTTTTATGTTGTTTCCATAGTAATGGAAACAACATAATAGGACGGGCTAAAATTTCCACGTTCATAGGCAAGCATCTGTGGTACAAACGCACGTCACTGCCGATCTCCCGCAGAGACGATTATGCAAGTGTAACTCTGACAATGACGTAAGAAAACCTGCGTCATCGATGCTGGCATGTATGCTGTTCCGAACGCGCTTCTTCTCCTCACTGAGTGCCGTCTGTATGGATGTGTGTGTGTGTGTGTGTGTGTGTGTGTGAATTGTGTCCGGGCCCGTTTCTTCGAAAATACTCAACCGAATGGCTTCAAATTTGGGGTATCCAAATTTATCAAAATGTTACATTAGACGATTCAAGCGTGTGATGATTGCTTAAGTGATTTGGGAGTTATCGCCCTTTTGAGACAAGTTGGTTGTCTTTCGTGTACAGGCGTAATATTTATTTAAATCACTCAATTTTTTGGCAGTAGATAGCTTGAATACGGACTCTGAATTGACTCACTACTAGAAAATGGTCGCTCTTATAGTTTTCATGTAAACCGAGCCTGAGTTGACATTGCATGTGAACCCAGTTCAGATGCCTATTTCTCCGAAAATACTGAACCGATCGATTTCAAATTTGGGGTTTCTAAATGAATCAAGATTGTTGAATAGAAGGCCCGATCCAGGTACGATTGCACACATGATTTGCGAGTTATCGCCCTTTTCAGAATAAGTGGCTTTCTGGCGTTTAAAGGCGTATTATTTACCTAAACCACTCCATTTTTTGGACATAGATAGCATGAATACGGACTCTCAACTAAGTGAAGTTTGGAGGTTGTCGCTTTTATACTTTTGGCGTAAGCCGTATCTGATGAAAGTGCTGGTGAACACACTTTAGATCTCAAAATCGCTCCTACTATACATAGATAATGAGCCTGGGGTGCCATAAAAAATATACAAAAAAATTAGAAAAATTCACTGCAGCCGTTATCGTCAGTTGACTCGAAAATTTGTACTCACAGCACATTTCCTCTGCAAGCCACACGCCTCACAAACATCGAAGAAGAGACGCACGCGCACTGACGTAAAGTAAGTGCGTCATGTTTGATTGACGTGATGCTGTTTTTTCTTGGGGGTGTCTCGCCACTTTCTTTCGGAATTCCTCTGTTTGGAGACGTGGTGTTGTATTTTACTTATGCTATGTCGCCATCATCGTGCACTCGCAGAGATGATACGGGATACAACAGACTACAACTCCAATACTTTATGAACAGAATATGCGCGGAGAACAAATTCATGAAAGAAGAAGAATCCACAACGCTGTGCAGGGGGGCTGCTTACGTCAGATCTAGAACATTCCTCAACTTACTGGAAGGCTCGAAATGCAGTATCTTTTCGCAAGAGTCTCTACAACTTGACATGTGGAAAGCGGGAATTTCAGTGGGTTTCGTTTTTGCCACTGACTCACACTCAGAAGCATAATGCAAAGATCTTGGAAACATAAAGATAGTTCACTTACCTCCCTTTGAGGGACAACGCGTAAGAGTTGTCTGCGCGCATTAGCGCGCATCCCGCAGATCTACGCAGTTGTTTGACCCAACCCTACACTAGCCGCCGTAAAACATTTTAAGAAAATAAACAAAAACGAAGATGTCAGCGACTGCCAGGTGGTCTCCCCCCATATATTTCGCATGTGTTTTAGGCCTATGGAAAACATAAGTACTCTCAAAGTTCCGGAGGACGAAAGAAAGATCTAGTTTGGCTTTCACTGCTGTACGTAGGCTACGCAGTGCATTTCGTTCGATGTGTTCAAGTAAAACTAGTACGGAACACAGAAAGATCGAATGTGCGAGAGATCCAAAGATGGACGCATCCGCTGAATACTTCCTGCTAACTCAGCATTAATCATAACTGCGACCGACGATCCAGCAGATTCTATGTTGTGATATGGTTTTACAATGGTTAGAACGAAGTTCAGCCGGATGATTTTGTTCTCTGTGTGTGTGTGTGTGTGTGTGTGTGTGTGTGTGTGTGTGTGTGTGTGTGTGTGTGTGTGTTCTGAATTTAGATGCAGGTAGACGCTAGCACAATTTAAGTCACCGTGATTTGTAAAGTTGTCAGGGAAAAAAATTACGCTGTATCTGCGTCAGCCGCGTGTGTTTACTGTTAGTTTACACTGCATGCACACGTACCACTTGAGGTCTTTTTTTTTCTTTTTTCTTTTTTTTGGACAAGAAAGCGAAAAAAAAAATGTTTGTTTTTCAACAGGAATACCAAAAGAAGTATTTCCCCGTTTATATTTGTCTGTTATTTGAACAATTCGGCGCAGAACACAATTGCATGCTTTTGTGATCGCTTTCCACTTTCCGCCATGCTGTCACTATAGGGGCCAGATCTAGGATGCGCGCTAATGCGGGCAGACAACTCTTCGCGTTGTCCCGCTATATGTCTCTCTTACGACACTCTCTGGAGCACAGAGTCTTTCAGTGGAAAGTACCTCTGTGCACAGTGGGGAAATGGCGCTCACTGCGCTACCGTGACGGGCCTAAATTGTCTCGGTGCTCTCAAACACAAGGTCGCGCACTATGTCATCCTTGACCAGCTTTGAACCCAGAGGGATCCTCAGTGGCGCAAGTGATTAGCAGGCTGTCTTCAGAGTGAAAGTAGGCGTGTTTCTGAATCAGAGACATACATAACCTGTCTCTGTCTGAATGGACAGATCTATTATTACATTCAGTCCTAGAGCACGGGTGTGTATGCTTTTGTAATCGTCTCTTATTCCACCACAAGGCAGGTACGTGATCGTCTGCACCGTGCAATAATACTTGCCTGTAGAGTGCAACACCCTTGCCTGTCAGAGTGCAAACCCCCTTGCCGTTTACTCACATCCTGTTGGATCAGTCTACCACGTAAACAGTGCCATCAAAGCGCAACAATAATTGTCCGCTGGCAAAGATTTTGCCCAAACGAAAAGTGGTCGGATATTCAAGACTTCGTTTCAAATCGAATCATATGACACACAAGTCTCTGCTTTTCTAAAAAAAAAATTCGCCATTTTTAAAAATGGCGCTGGGTGTAAGCAGTCACATTTTCACGCCCCGCCGAAAAGGGACTGCACTCTGGAGTCTACTCTTACGAGGGCAGGAGTGACGCGTCTTTCTGATTCCAAGGTCTTTGCATAATGTGTGTGTGTGTGTGTGTGTGTGTGTGTGTGTAGGGGGAGGGGGGGTGCGTGCGTGCGCGCGCAAGCGCGCGTCTAAGGCGAGAGAGAGAGAGAGAGGGTCTCTTCTCCGATACCAGTAAGCAATCGTCTGTCAGTCAGGTCTGCGGGAAGTAACTCTGTCAAAGGGGAACGACTTTATTACAAGAATTCATTCACCCATGTAGAACCTCGCATACGCCAACAAGTTGTGACGTCAACCAGCTAGGCGAGCTCACACGACCTCATGTGTTTGGGTTTTTGCAAGTGCATAGAGGCACGATAAGGGTTTTCAGTACTTTCTTTATGTCAGCATGCTTGATGTCAGAGAGCTTGCGTTCCGGCGTGTGCGCGCGGGCTGCATACATGACACAACGACTACGACTGTGACTACAGCAGGTCATTGAATGGAAACAACATATTGGGCTGGTGGCCATCTTGTTCTTTTATTACGAGAGCCTTTTGCCACTCAAAAATGGTTTTTGTTTTGTTCGTTTGTTTATTTGTTCGTTTTTGGTTGTTCAGTTGTTTGTCGCTCGTGTGTGTGTCTGTACGCTCGAAATACTCTATCTTGATAATTAGTACAGCTCTTAATGCGATACCGTGTTGTTTACACTTTGCGCGAGCGATCGAACATTCAAATTCTACGACTATTGTCACACTATTGGAGCGCTCAGTGTGGACACCGCATGATCGAGTTTATTTGTTGGCTCAGTGCCAGTATTACAGACGCTGTCAGTGTCCAGGTGTCTAAGTGTTGTGATGATAGATACCACGAAAACAGGTCAGAACGATCTGTCAGCATAAGAATGATCACGTTGTCCCCTTTAATGCGCATCACGAACAATACTACTATGGCTCAGTTGGTTTAGTTCGCCCGTTAGGGGGTGCAAATGTATACCAGTCATGAACAGGAGGGGCAAATAAACTCCAGTTGTCCGCTAACGGGGGCGACTGTATCCCCGCAACGCGGGAGGGGGTGCAAATGTACTCCGGGGTCTGGCGAGGTGAAGTCACGTGGCCGCTGACTTCATTCTACGACTCGACTTTATGCGAAATATCGACGGAACTGACTGGTATACATTTGCACCCCCTAACGGGCGAACTATACCGACTGAGCCCTAATAAGCCCACAAAGTAGTCAGTGACCACTTCTAATGGACCTTGAACAGGAGCGGTAGAGGACCACTGGCTGTTGCTATGACAACACAGTGCGAAAGTTTCCTTAGTGTTAAAGATGAGAAACCAGAATAATTGTAATCATGTTCAGCAGATCTTGGAAATTTCCAGAAAACTCTGCTAAAACTGTTGAAGTTCCTACAAGACCTGTTCAGTGTTACTTTGAAGGAATCTTCTGCAAACATTGTTTAGATATGTGTGTGCGTGCATGTGAAAATTGCCCATCTGTTTTTTATCGTTGTTTTATTGGGGGGGGGGGGGGGGTTGGTTTCTGTTGAGTGCATAATGTTTCATTCTGACACTGAAACTTCACTGGCAGACAGGGGCGGTTTGCCTTTAGACATTAACCAACCAGTGCCTACTGCACATCACATTACGGTGTGACTGGCAAACCGTCTCTGTGTGTCAGCGTTAAGATTAGCTCGAGTGAACCCCCATACTTACTCATTATGCCATGCTGACGTCTTTCCCATCAGCTGGGCTCGAGCGAACGAGATGCGGAGGATGTGAAGAAACAGGCGTTTTTCCGGGTAACTTTGTTCATCATTGTTGTCGTATACACGGTGGGCTGTGTCTAACCTGCTCTTTGTCTTCTTTCTTCTGCTCTCAAAAGCTAATGCGCCGCAACCCACAGAAGCGGCTCGGGGCCAGCGAGCGAGACGCGGAAGACGTGAAGAAACAGACATTTTTCCGGGTAAAATTGCGGGTGTTTGCCACGGCCGTGATGTCGGCTTTTGCCGCGGCATCAGCGGTTGTGATTTGACTTTGCCGTGTGAACACTCACAGTTTGTAGTGGAGGCGATGCTCACTGCTGTATGCTGGTGTTTCTGTTTGTTACTCTATTAACACCCACTTTACCTTCTCCTTTTCTTCTTGTTTGCGTTGCCTGCCAGAAGTGTATTGGAATATATATAGCTCGCCACCAGTCACCTTTTGCAGTGGTTTCATAGTCTGTAGGATCCATTAGCTCTGTATATTTAAATATATACATAGCCAGTCTTAGCGTGGTGCAGATATTTTCCTGCTCTCACAATCCATCCTATTTCACTCACCCGATCTCCCCCCCCCCCCCCACCCCCACCCCCCCCTTCATGCCCCCACACCTCCCCTCCATCGTGTTTCACGCGGAAGTGCGCCTGTATGCTCTGTATGTCAAAATACTCTGTCGTGATTAATTCAGCTCTTAATGCAATACAGAATAGTCCATCTTGATTAATTCGGCTCTTAATGCAATACAGAATAGTCCATCTTGATTAATTTGGCTCTTAATGCAATACAGAATAGTCCATCTTGATTAATTCAGCTCTTAATGCAATACAGAATAGTCCATCTTGATTAATTTGGCTCTTAATGCAATACAGAATAGTCCATCTTGATTAATTCGGCTCTTAATGCCATACAGTGGTGTTTATTCTTTGTGCAAGCAGTCGAACATTGAGATTCTGCTACATTGTGTTACACTACTGAAGTGCTCAGTGAAATCTCCGTGTGATCGATTCCGCTTCTGTTTGCTCGGTGCCAGCATTACAAACGCTGTCACTGTCCAGGTGCCCAAGTGGTGTGATGATAGATACAAAAATAGCTCAGAACGATGTGTGATGATAGATACAGAAATAGCTCAGAACGATGTGTGAGAAGAAACACGGTAGCATTAATCGCCATTAGCCCCAGTAACTTGTACAGTAACTTGTACGTGAAATGCCACTTGGATGCATTTGTAGAACGCTGAAACTGGTTCCTGGTTTCTGACGTCACGTGGAATACAGCAGTGTTTGGCTGAACAGCGTAGTGGTGTGTTGGCCAGTTATCACGTTACAGGGCAAGAGGGCTCTGTTCACTTCCAGATGTAGATAAATGTATGTACGTCTTACCCCATGACTACTGCCTTGTAATGAGAAGTCACGGGCACTGCCAAATTCCATGTATTTTTCAAGTTCCACTCGGAATAGATTGTACTCGTTGTGTGGCTGGTTTCTCACGGACCTTCTCCATGGTTTCTCTCATTTTTGCCAAACCAAGCTTGTACTGTTGGGTAGACATTTTGTGACAGTCGTGGTGGAACATTTTCTTTGTTTACCTTCATGCTTTACTTTTAGATAGACAAAAGTCAGAAAGCAGCAATTAAACTGTGTAGTGCAGTTAGGTGTGCAATCCAGCATTTATGCATCGCTGCTGTTGTGGCTTCTGTTTATTTTATCCAACTTTTTCTTAATGATAATTGTGATAAGAATTCACCAGTTTTCAGAACAGAAAGGACTGCGAAGATATTAGAAAAAGATCCGAATAACAAAATGGTGGAAACGGGCGATAAGAACGACAGACCAGGCCAGTTTAATTTTCTGAATGGAAGTAAACTGCATGGTGTATTAATTGTGTAAGCCTCATTAGGTTGTTCGCAAGGAGAGTGCAAGGGGGAGTGTCAATGAGATACCAAACGCAAATGTAGTCCGCAGTTTAGTGCAGTGTACATGCATAACGCGACGTGGACATCAACCCCAAATTGCGACTTGAAGTTGGTGTGATGTGCCCGACGTAAACAGTCCATACTTTAAATACAACCTCGAAGTGACAGTCAATGCACAGCCAACTTGGCACAGTCGCAGGGACCCAGGTATTGTGTGGAAACAGTTTGTCGTATACAAGATAAAGTCTGCAGACAGCCAGTACAGCACTAACCCGTCACGTGGCTAAGAGGTCGAGGTCGTATCATTGGCTTGGTTCCCGAGTTAGTACAGCACACATCTTCCTTTTTTCCACTGAACGTTCTTCCACAAGAGACAAACGCGCATGGAAAGTCAACGCTGCTGTTCTCCATTTGTGTCTGTCAAAGAAAGACCAAAAATTGGTATTTAAAAAAAAAAACAATTCAGAATTCAGGATTCCCCATGTGGTTGACATTGTGTGCGAGTGGCTAGCATCTTCCACCAGGAATGGTTTCTACGTTTAAATTCACATGCTTTTCTTCACATCCAGATCCTGTATGCTGTTACAATGTCTTTGTATTTTCATTGGAGTGCTCAGCATGATGCACTGTCGCGTTATACAGACGCCCTTCAGGAGTCTCGTGCATGTTTTAGTCTGTGCAGGCGTCAGCTTTATCAGCAGCAAAATCATGCGCTTGTATTTGCAGATAGTGGGATACATTTCAGGGTTGCGTTTTGTCAGGTAGAATGAGAAAACGTTTATCTGTGGTTGTTGATGGTACGTAACATGTGCAGTGCAGTGAATACTTCCGTCTCACTCTGTCAGAGGCATTGAAAAGAAATGTGCAGTAAACGTGCGTGACTGGAAAGGGTAATTTTACCGTTTGACTCACTCTGGATGTAAAAGAAATGTGCAGTAAACGTGCGTGACTGGAAAGGGTAATTTTACCGTTTGACTCACTCTGGATGTAAAAGAAATGTGCAGTAAACGTGCGTGACTGGAAAGGGTAATTTTTACCGTTTGACTCACTCTGGATGTAAAAGAAATGTGCAGTAAACGTGCGTGACTGGAAAGGGTAATTTTACCGTTTGACTCACTCTGGATGTAAAAGAAATGTGCAGTAAACGTGCGTGACAGGAAAGGGTAATTTTACCGTTTGACTCACTCTGGATGTAAAAGAAATGTGCAGTAAACGTGCGTGACTGGAAAGGGTAATTTTACCGTTTGACTCACTCTGGATGTAAAAGTAAAGTCCATTTTCGGAAACAGCAGAACTTAAAAATCGTGCTCAAACCCAAGGAAATGTTTTTGATTTTTGTGTTTTTATTTCCCGCGGCAAAT
This sequence comes from Batillaria attramentaria, assembly GCA_018292915.2. Taxonomy (NCBI): domain Eukaryota; kingdom Metazoa; phylum Mollusca; class Gastropoda; family Batillariidae; genus Batillaria; species Batillaria attramentaria. The sequence continues at coordinate 178,025 of JACVVK020000165.1, forward strand.
GTACAGAATCATGAGGGTCTTGTGGTGAAGGTATAGTGCCTTTCACTGACCATTAGTGGTAAGCTTTTCTAATGTCTTCTGGCGGTGATGGAGGTGGGTGTTTGTGTTTAAGCTGCTGCTTGAGCTTCATATCTTGGCGAGGAAACAAGTTTACTGGCAATGGGTCAAAACTACCGGTATATGATTCTGAGCATTTGCGTGGTTTTTTTTTTGTTTGTTTTTTTTAACCAGCGTTTTTGGTTATTGTGTGATTGTTATATCTTATTTTGCAGAATGTCAACTGGCACGATCTCTTGACAAAGAAAGTCAAGCCACCGTTCTGTCCCACAGTGGTAAATAGTGATTTTGTTTTTGCTGTTGTTTTGAATCTATTTTCCTCACTCCCTCTCTGGTCCACTGTTTGACATATGTAGATGAATGAATTACTCCAGGCTGGCATTGCTGTCAGACATGCGGATATCGCATACAGGGTAGAGCGTCATTGTTATGTGTTTATGTCCAGTATGTGAGAGGATGCAGACGACTTCATGTTGGTGTGTGTGTTGTGTTCGGCTCGTGGTGCCATGAGCCATGCATAAGGACAAAGCGCTCATGTAATACTTAGTAGTAGTATAAGAAGTAGTAGTATCGTTATCATTAAGTTCTCTGTCCTGTAGACTAGACTGTTAGTAAGGCTTAAAATCTTTTAACTTTCAGCTGACTTCCACCTTTGGCTAAACATTCTCACCCCCCCCCCCCCCCCCCCCAAAAAAAAGTGTTTCCTCCACAGAAGGAAATAAAATCATGCCGCAACGCACCAAATTGCACAGATTTCAATCAGATGCTAAGAAAACTGTATTTCCTCCTCTGAAGCCCGTAACATCATGAAGCCCATAACAAATCTGAAGCCCATAACATCATGAAGCCCATAACAAATCTGAAGCCCATAACATCATGAAGCCCATAACAAATGTTAATTGTATTCTGTACAACTCCAGGGAGCATGTCTCCGGACACCCCTAGCATAATACATCCGTACAGCAGACAAGCTATAGTGGCTTTATCACTTCCTCACTAAATGCCACGCACTAGTCCTCCTAGACAAGCTATAGTGACTTTGTCACTTCCTCACTAAATGCCACGCACTTGTCCTCCTGTTCAATCACAGACCATTTCAAGCCCTGTGTTAGGTATTGGGACTTCATGCAGTGAGAAAAAAACACCAAAGTCCAAATCCTCTGTGTAGTGGTACTAGTGATCCTGTGAATGTCGCTTTGTCTTCAGCGAAACATGGAGGACGTCAGCAACTTTGACGAGGAGTTCACGCAGGAGCGAGCTATACTGACCCCGCCCAAAGACCGCCGGCCCCTCACCCAGGACGACCAGCGTCTCTTCCGAGACTTCAACTATATCGCCGACTGGTGCTGAGGTCGAGTTCACCGTCACCGGTCACCAAGCACTGCCGGTATTATGCACGCATTGTCACCGTCAGTGATACTGTGCGGGTGTCACTGGGATGCAACGTACTGTCGGAAAGTTGAGTGGACAGACCGTTTGGATTGGAAAGTGTTCAGGTGTGGCCATGTCTTTGTGTGGATGTGGAGCTGTTGAGGTCATCTGAACACTAACAACACGTAGGCCAGTGTGGAGTGAGTGAGGTCTGCGGTGAAAACAGAAGGGAACTCTGGGCATTGGTATTGCCTGTATTGGTTTGTGTTGCTGTGGAAAGTGCTGGAAGATTGCAAGTACTCATTGTAAAGCTTACTCACAGAATTGGTGATGGATGCAGAAATGTGTGTGTGTGTGTGTGTGTGTGTGTGTGTGTGTGTGTGTGTGTGTGTGTGTGTGTGTGTGTGTGTGTGTGTGAGGGAGAGGGAGGGAGTTGCTGTTACCCGCCACGGAAAGAAGAATGCACAAAATACAATCGCGGAGCGTGAGCATCATACAAGTGGCGAAACTGTAACAGACGCAATCTTCGTGACTTTGTTTGTCTGCGTTGGACCATCACCAGCCGACGTTGAAACATGATTCCATTCAGCATGCGGCTTTAGAACAACACCTCGTATGCATTTTGTTGGTGCGTGATACACTGTGCTAGGTGTGGACACTGACTGTAAGGAGGGCCAGTCACTGCTTGCCCCTTCCGTGGATGACAAACCCGTTATGATATTATTAACTGCCCCATTTTTTTTTTTTTTAATTTGTGTCACAGAAATGATGTCAGATCCTTTGAATTTGTTGTTGTTGGTGTTTGTCCTGCACATTTACGCTGCCAATGTTGTTCACCCACAAATTATTCTTTCTTTAAAGCAGAGAGAGAGAGAGAGAGAGAGCTTACAGTAGCTACTGACTTTATTATGAAAATCATAGATTGTTGACCTATCTATTCCCAGCATCCCCAAAGACAGGAGGTAGAAAGAGAGAGAGAGCTTACAGTAGCTACTGACTTTATTATGAAAATCATAGATTGTTGACCTATCTATTCCCAGCATCCCCAAAGACAGGAGGTAGAAAGAGAGAGAGAGCTTACAGTAGCTACTGACTTTATTATGAAAATCATAGATTGTTGACCCATCTATTCCCAGCATCCCCAAAAACAGGAGGTAGAAAGAGAGAGAGAGCTTACAGTAGCTACTGACTTTATTATGAAAATCATAGATTGTTCACCCATCTATTCCCAGCATCCCCAAAAACAGGAGGTAGAAAGAGAGGGAGAGTTTTTTTTTTTTTTTTTTTTTAAAAGAGATGTTACACAAGAAAGCATTTGTACACATGTACTTTTGAAGACTGAAAACTCATTTACTGGCTGGAGATTATAGTGATTTTTTTTCCAGGGAAAGTATTGTTTTCCAGTGTCCCTTATTAATATTATTCGTGGCAGTGGCAGAGCTGTCGAGCAGTCAGCCAGTAAGTTCTCAAAAAACTCATTCAGTTGCTTAAAGTATTACATACTCTTACATCCTCATTCCTCACAGCCTTTTGTTCTTGTCCTCTCACAGAAGAAAGAAGCTTGCGAGGTCTGTTACATATGGTGTCATAAGTTATGAATTGTACGTGGCACATGTTACAGACATGGAGTTGAAACATGTTACAGACAGGGAGTTGAAACATGTTACAGACAGGGAGTTGAAACATGTTACAGACAGGGAGTTGAAACATGTTACAGACAGGGAGTTGAAACATGTTACAGACAGGGAGTTGAAACATGTTACAGACAGGGAGTTGAAACATGTTATAGACAGGGAGTTGAAACATGTTACAGACAGGGAGTTGAAACATGTTACAGACAGGGAGTTGAAACATGTTACAGACATGGAGTTGAAACATGTTACAGACATGGAGTTGAAACATGTTACAGACATGGAGTTGAAACGTGTCCACTGTGCGTTGTTAGAGGGGTCCCAACATCTCACGTGAACAAAGTTTCCATTGGAAGAGAAGAAATTTGCTCAGACAGAATTAGCATTGTATATTTCTGTTTTGTTTGACTTGGTCTTGCTTTAAGACAATCCAGTCACTTGTCCATATTGAATGGAGCCGACATCATCTCACAGCACAAAGTAGTTCAGCATACATGCCCCTCCACACACTAAACTCACGCTGTACATTTCTTCGTTTCTACGCAAAAGCAGCCAATAAACAGGTTTGTAACATTTTGGTTTCCCCCCTATACAGAACGCATAGGTTTCACAATTGTACATGGCCTGTAAGTATCCAGCATGTACGTAACATGTACTTACTGGTGAAGTCCGACACACCGTTACACTCTCAGAAACGAGTAACGGCCCTTTCCTTGTATCAGAACCTGTAGGAGTGTACAGTGAACTAAATTATTACTCAAAAGCACCAACGAGCGTGAAACGGTTTCTGTTGGGATCGGCAATACAGCTTGCGTTTGCCTTTCATGTGCTTCATCATCTTTAAAAAACAAAAATCAATTGGTTCCTGGCATGTCACTCAGTCTGCTCGCTGACGTGTCCAGTTTATGCGTTAGGCAAATTTAGGATGAACTATTTGACTTGAGACCTGCTGAACCACAGTAGGAGAATGTTGACAAACCCAGCTACTGATCAATGGTCTTAGTTTGGCAAACATCCCAAACAAACCAAATGATGAATAATACATTGTGGATCAGAGACTACTGTGTGTGTTAGTGTTGTAGTGTACTGTTTCACGTATCATTCCATATTAATCACATTCAGATGGTAACACACCTCATGTTTGTGTAACGTTGCCTCGCTAGATAGTTGGAGTAAGAGACACATTATGTTATGCCTCTGTCAACCGACCTTAATGCTTTGCTTCTACGTTGACGATTGCTTTTTTCTTCTGAAGACGTTTAGGTCGAGCGTTGACACTGCTGTTTTAAGGGGGCACATGCATATGCATGCTTTTGTAAATGTAATTTGTATATATTTGCATGAAATACTTGTTCTTGTCTGAGTTACATGTACTTCCATTGCTAATCACTGATCAGATATGCATTTTCGGTGAAAATGGTGGATCTGTTGTTCATTTGCGCACAGTTTTAGATAACCTGTGTGTGTGTCTGTGTGTGTGTGTGTGTGTTTGTATGAGAGAGAGAGAGAGAGAATTTTGGCCATGTAATTTCAAAACTTCTATCAGATGACTAGAGATGAGCCTTACAGTTTCACTAGAAAAATACCCGTGTTGCATCAAGAATCAATAAGTAAGAGTTTGTCACTAGCTGCTATAGACATGTGTTTGCCAAGTCCCATTGACAGCCTACCCATGCATTTTTTCCAGAGTGGAAATGGGCCTTACACTGGGGCACTTCAATCTCTTGTCCCAAATTACTGTTTTTGTCCAAAAGAGGCACAGTTTTGCAGATCCGCTATGGACACTGCGCACAGTAATGTATCAGCTGGTGAACTGGTTGGTTGTTTACTGTGGTGGTGTTTCCTCACAGGTGTAAGTGTCCACGTTGTCTCCAGATGAACTAGTGGGATTGATAATATTCCATAATACATGGACAGCTAACACATCCTGACAGCTCAATATAACTTGCTGCTTGTTAACGAATGTGAAGTCAGGTCACTACTCACCAAAATCCCAAACTCATCAAAATGAGGTATTGTCACAGGCAAACGACTGAAGGATGTTTCTAGGGATAGGCAGGTCTGCCGTCGTCACCTGGCGGCCTGAGAAATCGTGAGAATGGGTGTTTATGGGTCAAGAGTTGACTTGCGGGTCAGTGCCTAGAGTAGACTCCTCATGTTACGGTGTGGTCAGACGTCACCACTGATCCCAGGCTGGTGGCTGTAACACAGTCCCGCTCCACAAAGCCAACAATCGATGAAAGGTTGATTCAAACCCTTTAGTATGTGACCGGCTCTTCCTTATTAACTCTTGCTGACATACATCCATTACATGCTACATGTATTTCAGATAATGATTGACACTACAAGCTACCACCCCCACCCCCAGAAAAGAGAATTGTTGCAGAGTGACGTCAGGATGTCGTCTGCTGACAGTATGTGACTTTTGTCATGTTGACAAGGCATTACACAAACACCTCTTTCATTCATATCATTCCACGTCCACATGGAGGCCTGCCATTGGGCAGGGTTTTTTTTGTTTTTGGCGCAATACCTTGCAGACAGTGTACATAGACCGAGTCATTGATTGCGTTTTCATTTGTCAGCATGTGTGAGTTGTGAGTGTTGCACGCACATGCATGATTATAGTCTCGTTTCATTGTTCATACGACATACGTGTACCACCAGCTGTGCCAGTTTGTGTGTCCTTTGTACATTACGCCAACACCCCCCCCCCCACACCCCCACCCCCACTTTCCAAAGTATCGATGCAATAAATACAAATCACTCACTCACTCCTGGTTTAGAGAATGTAAAATACACTGACGGAAGTTGCCGTGGTGATGCAGTACCAGGTCTGATGTACACTTAAACAATTAGTGTTTTCATTGTTGTCAGTAAAGGTACGTGTACCTCGCTGTATATTACCAACTCCCTGTACAGTGCGTTTTTCCTGCGTTAGTTGACCACACACTCTCTTGATCAGTGTGACGTATGTATGTCTCTATGAGGAGGAGTGTGAAGTTCTCGGGTGCCTGTCGAAACGTGATTGGTCAGTTCAGTAATATGTTTATACACATGTACGCATTATTTTCTCTGTATTTGCGTAAACCTGTATTGACTTTGCAATGATAGATTCTGTCGTCTTGCGGCACATGCAATCTTTGAGAAAGAATGTCTCGTGCACGTAATAGAAGAATGATTATCTAGTGACGGCATTTACCAGTAGATGTATTAACAAAAGCTGACCATTTCTTTCAAAATGAGGTGTTTTGTTTTTTTCAGTTTTTGTGCTTGGAAAGGGATGGGTGGGTGGGTGTTTAACATCCTTTTCCACCACATACGGCTTGGAAAGGGAATCCTGAATAGGATATGATGGCTTGAAATATCCGGGGGGGGGGGGGGAGTGTCATAAAACAGTAGAGATTTGTAAGAAAAGAGTGAAACAGAACACTGGTAGCCTGACAATGTCCGACTTCTCTTCACATCCTGTGGTTCTCAGAATAGAAGGCATAGGGCAAGTTGCTTTCTGTTTTGTCAGTGCCTGCTTCCCCAAACGCCTGAGGGGAGAATTTTAGATCTAATGCTGAGCAAGAACCAATAAACAAGAGCCAGTCAAAGGCTGCTACAGGCCAATGATTACTTGAGTGACGGGCTTTCCCGAGTTTCTGAGTTTTTAGTTATTTCAGAATCGAGAATCTGGGTAAATCAGACAAGCGTGAGTTTGCAAGAGGGGGGGGGGGGGGGGGGTCGACTCCACAATAATGATAAACAAAGTTCATGCTCCGACACATTCTCTGTCCGAGAAGCAAATTCCCTGAGGAGGGTTGTATCCAGGCCAACCCAGACAGTACCTGACAAGCTCTTGTTTATTGGTCCTTGTACTGAGCAATAACACTACATGACTAGAACCTTGCTGAGTTCATTTGTGTCTTTACATGGGAGTTTGGACATGACACGTACTTCACCGGCTTCTCGTGCGCACAGAAAATTATGCAATCACAGCAATTAGCATATCATTTTGCTTTCAACACCACTTATGCAGATGCAGTGCATGTGTTCGCTCTTTGTTGCTGTTCTTTTAGGTAGATTCTACTGTTCTTTATGGTTTTTCTCACATGGAAAATAAAAGCGTAGAGTTCCCTCGCATAGGTACCATTGTTACAGGCGAATTTGTATTTATTTTAGGACCTACCGTCGACAGGTACCGCTGTTACAGATGGATTGGTATTTACTGTTAGGATCTACCGTCAACAGGTACCGCTGTTACAGGCAGTTTGGTAATTACTGTTAGGATCTACCGTTGTCAGATACCGCTGTTACAGACGGTTTGGTAATTACTGTTAGGATCTACCGTTGTCAGGTACCGCTGTTACAGACGGATTGGTATTTACTGTTAGGATCTACCTTTGTCAGGTACCGCTGTTACAGACGGATTGGTATTTACTGTTAGGATCTACCGTTGTCAGGTTCCGCTGTTACAGACGGATTGGTATTTACTGTTAGGATCTACCGTTGTCAGGTGCCGCTGTTACAGGCGGTTTGGTATTTACTGTTAGGATCTACCGTTGTCAGGTACCGCTGTTACAGACAGATTGGTATTTACTGTTAGGATCTACCGTTGTCAGGTACCGCTGTTACAGACAGATTGGTATTTACTGTTAAGATCTACCGTTGTCAGGTGCCGCTGTTACAAAATAGTTGCCTTTCACTCAGCTAATGAATGCAAAACAGCAACAAAAAAGACAAATGTTTTAAGTGGCAATATTTTTGTATGAATAACTAGGTATAGATGTGTGCACTCAAGAAGGTCAATGTCAAGTTGGTCCTGGTAATATGTACGTACGATACAGTTTGTTAGTGCGTGAATTAACATGACTATATGATATGTCAGTGAGAGCTGATAAGCCAGAGTCCTCGAAAACTGATGATGCAAAGTGGTTTAGAAATAACTCGCATTGTATTAATGATGCAGTTTGTTAATGCATGAATTGATTAACACTGATAATGATATGCTATTAGTGAGAGCTGATCAGCCATAGTGTTCTAAGTCTGTTTCACTGGCGACGTTAGAAATAGCTCTGCCTTTCCAGTGTAATGTTGAAGTGTATATAATCAGCTGGTGGCACAGCAGAGAAGCAAGGGTTCCTACTCACTTACATCCTACAATGTGCTTGTTTAACTAGAACCAAACGTCCGGTTGTCAGACTGGCCACGTATTGTGCACGTGTACATACAGAACGGAACAAAAACTGAAGTTGTTTCCACTGACATTGGTAGTCCGGCCCAAGTCAAGAGAGGACTGAGCAAATGCTTGAGTGTTCTTCTTTTATTAAACTTCATTCACAGCGCTAACTCTGCCTTGTCTTTGTCTTGCTTGTGTGTGTGTGTGTGTGTGTGTGTGTGTGTGTGTGTGTGTGTGTGTGACACACTGTGAGCGTGTGCGTGTGAGCGTGTGTGTGCGTGTGTGACACACTGTGTGTGCGTGTGTGTGTGTGTGCGTGTGAGCGTGTGTGTGTGTGTGTGTGTGTGTGTGAGCGTGTGTGTGTGTGTGTGTGTGCGTGTGTGTGTGTGCGTGTGTGTGTGTGTGTGTGTGTGTGTGAGGTCAGGGATTTGACAACTGACTCATGATAGTGACATTGTACATGTATCCATGGTACTTGTAACAAAAGTTATGATGTGGAAACACAGACACACAGCAATGTGTAGATTTCGTCACGACAACGGACAGACATGAAACCAGCGACAAGACAGAATCATACAAGACATCTTTTCCACAACAAACACTCAAGTCAGGATTTGGTTCAGTTTCCAAAGTGTTATTGAAAATAGATGTTCAAAAGTATCTGTATACCATGTAACAACGAGAAACTGAAAATAGAAACAATCCGTTTGATTTGATATGTGGTAAGAAAAATGACACCCCCCCCCCCCCTTCCTCTCCCATTCACCCACCCACCACCAACGCTTCAAAAATGCTGAAATGACAAACTCAAGGTCCCACCCCACCATCCACCCACCCACCAAACACGAGGGCCTTAGGTGACCACCAAAACGACAAGCATTACTGAGAATGTATCAACATAACGGTAACCTATCAACATAACCAATCAATGTAATCTATTACATGTCTCTATGAACATCATCTATCAACATAACTTATCAATGTAATCTATCAACATCATCTATCAACATCATCTATCAACATAACCTATCAATGTAATCTATCAACATCATCTATCAACATCATCTATCAACATAACTTATCAATGTAATCTATCAACATCATCTATCAACATAACTTATCAATGTAATCTATCAACATCATCTATCAACATAACCTATCAATGTAATCGATCAACATAATCTATCAACATCATCTATCAACATCATCTATCAACATAAACTATCAATGTAATCTATCAACATAATCTATCAACATAAACTATCAATGTAATCTATCAACATAATCTATCAACATAAACTATCAACATAATCTATCAACATAATCTATCAACATAACCTATCAACATAATCTGTCAATGTAATCTATCAACATAACCTATCAAAATAATCTATCAACATAATCTATCAACATAATCTATCCAAACAGCTAAAAGTCAAACATCGACCAAATCAACCAAAACACACACTCTGACACTTGAAATTTTAAATACTACATTTCCTACTGTTTCATCCTCTTTTTTTATATTTACAGTATTTACACTAGTAAACCTTAACATTGGCTTTTCTCAGAATCTACAAACAGCAGAGACTTGGCATGCTGACAGACAGTCAAGATCAAGGTCATACAAGTTGTCCTGGGAACAGTGTAATATTGCCATTTTCTCAGACACTAGAGACAACCTATTTGGCATGATGATAGATAGTGGTAAGAGCTTTACAAACATACTCTGAATGACCTTGATCCATCTCATAGGTGAGCCAAGGAGGCTTCTGCCTTTCTAGGTTTTCGTTGTTTTGTGCAGTGTGTATAATGTTCGTACAGTATTTACAATGTCTGTACAGTGTTGAACAGTATTTACAATGTTTTCACAAAACCAGCAAACAATGTTTTGACAGCAAATCACAAAGTCGGTACTGGTGTAGTCACGTGTTTCTGTCCACGAACCATCTTCCTATCAACCTAGTCTGTTTCCACGGACCGTCTTTCAATCATTCGTTATTCGCCATTTTGTTTTTACCCTGTGATTGACGTCTGTGTCAGTTTCCTACTCAACTCTCCCTGTAAGATAGTGTAGTTTTAATTTGACTAAAGTATTGTCTACAGTATTTGGTTCAAACAGGCGTTTAGCTTCTCAATATTGTTATACTGCTTTTTCACAACCTAATTCAACATGTCCGTGATATCTGATGGTTTAACAGTCACTGGCATGGTCATTGGGCATGACATCAGTTGTTGATGATGATGAAGCTGCTGTTGATGACGATGGTGAAGATGAGGATGATGGATGCCGTAACGGACATTCTATTCACTAACTGTACGGGTCAATATTTGATTCAGCACTGTAAGTACAGGAAATACTGACGGTAGGAAGCCGTAACTCCGGAGATTTTCTCCCTTGGTATGAACACGGTGTCTAAGGAGGATTCGTTACAAGTCAAACTATTTTACACACACACACACACACACACACACACACACACACACACACACACACACACACACACACACTAATAGAGAGAGAGAGCGGCTAGAGTGGTGACGTAATAGAAAGCGGGCTGTGCAAACTCCTTTGAAGTTACAGAAAGTAATACTGTCAGTACGATCTGTGTTACCAGTCTTGTTGTTTCGCTCTGCACGAATCACGTCATTTTATTACGTTTTTCTTGCGTGACGTCACAGATTGGTGGTCGCTAGAAAATAACGTCACAAAAAGTAACACATGTTGTTAACACAGGCCTGGTGTAAATATTATTTGACACTCAGATCTCCATCAGCGGAGCGTCAACTACATCATTTTTACTTTTCTCAACGTGACTATGACGTCACAACGAGGACCGTTAGAATGGCGAAACCGGTGCGGATGTACAGCGCGTCACGAGGGGGGTCAGACTAGAGCAGAATACAAAGCGAATGTTGTGAGGAACTACGACAACGACAACTTTAACGGTCAAAACGGTCGGGAGGGAAACGGGAAAGGGTGGAGCGGGGAGGGGAGGGAGGGAGGGGTTAAGCGTGTTTGGGTTGTGCATCATCATCATCATCATCATCATCATGACTAGTGACAGGGCTGGAGGGATCAAGGAAGATAACCAACATGTACAACGAGTGATGTAGAGCGGGACACGAGTCTCAGTCTGTCTGTAGGATCTATAACATCACCACCACCCCCCCATTCCCCCACGACAACAACGACTCGCCTCTCGAGCCCTGTCACAACACACCTGTCTGTCACCACGATCGTGTCCTTCATGGTGACAGCCAGGTCCCTGATGGCAGCTTCATCATCATCTGACGTCACCACCTGTACGGGCAGGCCGCGCGCACGGAGTCTGCTGACCACAGGTAGGTTGTCACGTGGTTCACCACACAGGATGACGGTGTCCCGGTACTGCAGGTCATGACCTGGTGACACGACAACCACAACAACGGCTTATACACATCGTCTGCTGGTAGTGGTGGTGGTGGTGTAGTTGTGGTAGTCGTAGTCGTGTCAACCGACCTAACGCTAGCGAGTGTGTGAGCGATGACGTCATGCAAACAACAAACGGTTATCTGTGTGTAAAGCGAGTGAGCGAGAGAAAATCGAGCAAGAGAGCGATAGAGTGAGTGAGTGAATGAATGAACGAATGAAAGGGAACGAGCGAGCAGGACAGATCTAAACTCGGTGAGTGAGTGAGTGAGTGAGTGAGTGAACGAGTGAGTGAGTGGTACACGTGACACATACCCGACTGACCCACCCGCAGCTCCACCAGTAAGTTGACGATGTTGTCCGCACAACGTTTACAGTCCTCTGGCCAGCCCCCTGTGTGACCAGGTAATAGTGTGAACCAGACTCCGTGTCCATGTCCCGTGCTGTAACCTCCTGACCCCGGGGCCGTCTGTCGGGGCGGGGATGGCGCTGCTGCTGTACCCCAGGACGTTCTGACCATCAATCTCAAGTGACTTCTCTATTTCTGTGACAATTACCGGCGGACAGCGCAGTGGGCGGGTGAGGGTTTCCACAGAAACACACCGCGGTACCCGGACACGGTCCACTGCCGCTGCCCACAGGTGTAGGGAGGGAACACGGTTTGACAGGTGAGTGACGAACTCGGAGAACCTGCCGCTAGTGTTGTAGTGACTGTTACAGAGAATGGAGAGGGAGACAGTCAGTCAGGGTGTTGGCAGTGACGTCATACTTGTCGGTTTCAGGCGGCTGTTAATGACGTTATTTTTGCTTTGCTCTGTCCTTGGCCATGTGTGACGTCATAACACAGTATCTGTCGTCATCAGTAGGTAAAAATCTTGTTCTTTTATGCTATTTCTCTCACTCTGTATGGATGCGTGCGTGCGTGTGAGCGTGCGTACATTGTGTGTGTGTGTGTGTGTGTGTGTGTGTGTGTGTGTGTGTGTGTGTGTGTGTGTGTGTGTGTGTGTGTGTGTGTGTCGTCATCACAGTACAACTTACTTGCCATAAAATGCCTCATCGGCGATGATGTAAAGTTCTCCATTATTCGCGGCTGCCGCCAGTGCGTTGACAGCGGTCTCCACGTCTGTCTTGTACTTAAAGTTGTACATATGGCGGTGGACTCGTGGGGCGGCTGCTGGTGTTGCTGTGACGGCAACCTTTAAGGCGTGTATGAGGGCAGTTGAGACAAAGCCGTGTTGGGCGGCTGCTGGTGTTGCTGTTGGACCACCCCCCGAGGCGTGCAGCAGCTGTTGCTCCATAAGTATGATGACGGCACGACTCTCATCGTGTGAACTCAACAAGTGAACGTCCTTTCCCCGCTGCCACCACTGCATGCCCTTTAGTGTCAGCACGACCGTTTTGCCCGTTCCTGTGTGGAAGGAGGGAGTGTTGATGATGTAACATTACCTCGGTGAATACTGAACACAAACACTGCGGACAACAGTTAATAGTTCTACTTATTATACTTATTACTGATCAACAGTCAGTACAGTAGACACCAATACACTCACACTGTCAGTCTCAAGGTCACAGGGAGGTTTACCACAACATTCTGTTTTATAAGGGTTTCATTTTACAGTTTCTACATAGTACTTGAGACGAATACATGTATTACCATTACTACTACTACTACCACTACTACAACGTCTACTACTACAACAACAACGTCTACTACAACTGCTGCTATTACAACTACTTACTTCCACTACTGTGTACCAACGACACTACCACTACTACTACTACCACAGCATCTACTACAACAACTGCTACTACACCACCAGTACCACAACTACTATACCACTACAACTAACTACTTCTACCACGGTGTACCACCACCACCACTACCACTACCACTATAACTACGACTACAAAACAAGAACTGTTACTACAACAACAACAACAACTGCTACTACTACTATTACTTCGACAACAACAACAACTACTATTACTACTACACCGACTAACTACTTCCCTTACAGTGTACCTCCACCACTACCACTACCACTACAACCACAACAACTAACTACTTCAACTACAGTGTACCAACGCCATTACCACTACTATTACATCTACTACAACTATCACTACTTACTACTACAACTACCTATACTGCAGTGTACTACAGCTGCTACTACCATTACTACCACCACCAGTACAACCACTACTACTACTACTACTACTACTACTACTACTACTACTACTACTACTACTACTCAGTTTCTCTTTTTGTAATTATGAAAATGTTTGTTTCCAAAACGTATTCATATGTCGACCCCCCAACCCACTCCAATACCTGGCGGCCCCCACAGTAGCACGAGATCTTGCTGTGGAGGCTGTGGCTCGGGTCTGTTGACAAGCGCCACCTGATCAGGAAACAAGGTTAACATGGCCATTCTGAGACCCGTGTGGGCGATGGCCTTTGTCTCAGTTCTCAGCTCCATACAGCGTCTTGGGGTGGTTACAGTCGGAACCACTATAGAGGTGGCGGGGCCACAGAACCTGAAACAGTGACAGTCGGACATGTCAGGACACACACACACACACACACACACACACACACACACACACACACACACACACACACACACACACACACACAAAGAGAGTCGGCGGGGAGGGACAGGGTGGGAGGAGGATGTTTAAGGGTTAAACGTCCTTTTCCACCACATAATGGTGATATCAAAATTGGAGGCAACAAAAACAACAACAACATCAACAACAACAACAACAAACTCACGGGAATCGAACTCACCATCCGAGCATTGAATGTCCTACGTTCTACCGCTCCAAGAGAGAGAGAGAGAGAGAGAGAGAGAGAGAGCTAAAAATAGTTGTCTCTCATCCTTTGAAACTGATAATCTTTTAATGATCATTTACAGGAAAAGTGCTGTCCACCCACCTAGCGACCAGTCTCTCATAGATATCGTTTGTCATGTTCTGTGTCCTGGCCGTGGTCTGTCACACTTCGTTCCCACCACTCGGGACTGTCGGCACAAAGACAGCGGGCCACAGCGGCAGCGGTATCTGTTGCTCCCACACATTGACAGAGGTCCTGGAACACACACACACACACACACACACACACACACACACACACACACACACACACACACACACACACACACCGTCAGAGAAAAAGAGCGAAGGTGGGCGGGTGTATGGGTGTAACGTGTACAGCGAGAAAAACAGTTTTTAGGAGAAATATATCCAAAGTCAAATTTGAGTTCGAACAGCAAACATCTTGTATCACGTGTAGTGTGGTTGTTACCTGCTTGTAGACGAAACCATGAAACTGACGGTAGAATCCGATCCCAGTCACCTTACATGATAAATCACACACCAAAACAAGAAACTGCCAACACCAGACGACATTCGGCTCAAACTCATGATGTCCGTTTATACGTCGCAATTAACGTCATTAACGTGAAATCTGCGTCATCGCATTAAGTGCATGGCGTAATATTTCCCTCGCGAGCTGCAAAATCCCGACTGATACCGAACAAGGCTCTATGTTATATAGCATAGTGGATCTAGCGTGTGGGCGGGTGTATGGGTGGAACCTGTACAGTGCGCATCATCTAGTGTGAATCTACAATTAAACTGTGCGTTTTTGTTTTGTTTTGTTTTTTGCCAACCGAATAAAGCCTTGATTAGTAAAGAACTGAAGCATGTCTTGACAAGAAGACACTGGCATTTATTTCCGGTGACATTTTAAGGGTGAAAGAACTAAACGAGGTTTTCAGAAGCAAGTTAGGTAAGTTAGAATGCAAAGACAACTTCAGGTGAAGATAAGATATCACTTTATTCGTCCCTCGAAGGGAAATTGTACTGTCTGCTCAGACAAAACTGACCAAAAACGAAAAATCATTACGATTACGATTAGGGTGGGTGTTCGGGAGTTCAACGTCCTTTTCCACCACGTACGGGTGATATCAAGGACGGGGCAACGAGAAAAAGGCCTGGCAGTACATTAACAAACACTGAGATTAATGTACACAAAAGCTGTGGCCCGGATGGTATCTGCGGCAAAACACTGAAGCTGTACGTGTGCCGATCAGCTGAGTGACGTTTTTCATCGCCTGTTTCAGTTCTCGCTCGACACGTGCTCTGTGCACCGTTTAAATACTACCTTTTTTTATTCTTTATTCAATTTCACTCTCAGAAATCATAGTGATTAGGAGGCACAAAGCCTGTAAATACTCAGGAGCCACACCTCTTCAACCCTGCCCCCATTGCAAAACGCGACGTTTTTCACTGACGTTCCACACAATTACTCGGCCTGAGTATTTACAGGCTTTGTGCCTCCTAATACTAGTAATACTAATAGGCAGAGGAATTGTGTGGAATGTGAGTGAAAAACGTCGCGTTTTCCAGTGGGTGCAGAGGTGAAGAGGTGTGGCTGCTGAGTATTATCAGGCTTTGTGTCTCCTAATCACTGCGATTTCTGAGACTGAAATTGAATGAAGAATCAAACACTATAGTGTTTATTTGGGGGAAACCGGGAGCCGATGGTGTAATAGGCCGAGGAATTATGTGGAACGTGAGTGAAAAAGTCGCGTTTCGGAATAGGGGTAGAGTTGAAGAGGTGTGGCTGCTGAGTATTTACAGGCTTTGTGCCTCCTAATCACTATGATTTCTGAGACTGAAATTGAGTAAAGAATCGAAAATCGAAAAATATAGTATTTCTATGGGGGAAACCGGGAGCCTATGGTGTAATAGGCGGAGGAATTGTGTGGAACGTGAGTGAAAATCGTGTTTTTGAAAGGCTACATTCTTCACTCACGTTCCTCATAATTCCTCGGCCAATTAAACAATCGGCTCCCAGTTTCCCCCTACTCAACACTATACCTTTGGATTCTTTATTTAATTTTAGTCTCAGAATACATAGTGATTAGGAGGCACAAAGCCTGTAAATACTCAGCAACCACACCTCTTCAACTCTGCCCCCATTTCAAAACACGACGTTTTTTACTCACGTTCCAAACAATTCCTCGGCCTATTACACAATCGATATCTCGGTTTCCCCCGAATAAACACTATAGTGTTACATCCTTTATTCAATTTCAGTCTCAGCAATCATAGTGATTATTAGGAGGCACATAGCCTGTAAGTACTCAGCAACACGCCTCTGCCCCCCAGCCCCGTTCAAGTCGCGATGTTTTTCACTCACGTCGCACACTTCCTCCGCCTATTACACCATCGGCTCCCGGTCCCCCCCCCCCCCACACACACCCCAATAAACACTATATTTTTCGATTCTTTATTCAATTTCAGTCTCAGAAATCATAGTGATTAGGGGGCA
>JACVVK020000165.1:200000-257500 GCA_018292915.2 Batillaria attramentaria
TTTTTTAAGTTGTTTCTCTATAGAGAAACAACTTTATGAGACGGGGCAGATTTTGCTGCGCGCAGCAGCAAGTTTCAGTGATACAAAACAAGACTGTGACGTTTCTCCACACAATAATACTTTCACGCACATAGTGACGTAACGAAACCTGCGTCATAGACACTTGACGTGCACACTATGCTGCTGCGTTCTTTTTGGCGGGAGTTGTGAGACGTGTGTCTGTGTGTGTGTGTGTGTGTGTGTGTGTGTGTGTGGACGGGTGTAATGATGGCTATCTCCTAAACCACCTCGATGGAGGCCTTTTTACTTTGAGATAAAATGGGAAATCACCTTCTCCAGACCTACCTTTCACGATTTTTAGCCTGCCGCATTTTCAGAAGAGTTATCGCCGATTTAAAAAAATCGGTCGTGTTACGAATTTTTTTGAAAAAGTTGTTCAAATTCCTTCATTTTCTAGACTTTGGAAGTTCACCCAATCACACTGCCTGTATTCGTGCTACAGCTCTGTAGCTCTGACTGGTTTTGTGTAAAAAAATATTTTCGAGGTAGGGGTGGTTTGCACATAAGATCAAATATCTATGAAAAGACTACTGCAAATTACTTATCATCCCGGCGTTTTTGTCTAGTGTGACAACTGCACATATGACAGGAACTACTGCACTATTATAGCTTTAGCATTTAGAATAACTGAACTTTTAGATTAACATAACTTTTTCAAGTTTCTGCGAAAAGCACCGATCAAAAGAGTTTCAAATTTTCGATTTCATAAGTACAATACAAGGTATTCTAGTCCATGTTTCACCAGCCCTCTAGATCTTCCAGATTTTATGTAAAAATTAATTCAGCCAGGGAAGTCACAAAAGCAACAGGGAAATTACAAGACATGCACAAGCATCATCTGTCATACCACCAGTGTGAAGCTGACGTCAAACGCTTAGTTCCCAGACAAAATAAGCAAGTATCGTCACTGCCTCCGACATTTCACCAGTCCTCTAGATCTTCCAGATTTCATGTGAAAAATAATTCAATCGGGGAAGCCACAAAGCCAACAGGGAAATCACAAGACATAAACAAGCTTCCTCAGACGATCGCAGTGCTAGAGGCTGACGTCAAAATGTTTAGTTCGCGGAACTGACGTCATCTCTCCGTCTGTGTATGACGACCTGCCTGAGGCTGACGTCAAATGTTTAGTTCACGGAACTGACGTCTCTCTCTCTCTCTCTCTCTCTCTCTCTGGGGAGCCAGGGTAGCCGAATGGTAGAGCGTTGGACTTTCAATGCTCGGGTCGAGAGTTCGAATCCCGGCTTGGGCCAAATATTAATTTGTGCTGGCCTTTCTCTCGTTGCCCCGTCTTTGATATCACCCTTACGTGGTGGAAAAGGACGTTAAACTCCTGAACACCCACACACCCATTCTCTCTCTCTCTCTCGCTCTCCCCCCACCCGGCCCCACCCCCAGTCACGTGACTAATCGGTCGAGGTCGTAGAGGATCTAGTGTCATTGGTAGAACATGGAGAGGGGAGAACCGGCAACAATAACAACAAAACAGACAAAATTAAATGAAATTTGGAGAAACAACTTTGTAGGACGGGGCCGTTCCTCCTTGTTTTTTTTTTTTTTTTTTTTTTTGGGGGGGGGGGCGGGGGGCTAATTTATTTAGACTTACGTCCTTCCTCGCAGATTTGTATTTGTTGTATAGTTTGTTGGTTTATCAGTCCGTCTGTATTGTTTTGTATTTCTATTGTACCCTGTTTCGTCTCAGTTTTCTTTACTGTTTAAATTCGCCTGATTTTGTCTTCGAACCGGATTAGTCCGTTTGGCCCCGTGCTTCCAAATTCCACAGATTCGGAAATATTGTCTACTTCTCTGTATTTTCTACTTTTCTTTTAATAATAAGAACAGAAACTTCAGACTCCTCATTGTCACGGTTTGCATGTCAGCCTGCAGTGCGTATGAAAGGGAGTGCTGCATGTTTTCTTTCTTTGTTGCGTGTGCACAGGAGCGAGTCTTAGTGTGTGTGTGTGTGTGTGTGTGTGTGTGTGTGTGTGTGTGTGTGTGTGTGTGTGTGTGTGTGTGTGTGTGTGTGTGTGTGTGTGTGTGTGTGTGTTGCGTCGCTCAGCGGCCTGTAGAATGCGCTAACACTAACTCCGCACGCATTCATTACTCAGACAATCTCTAAATCAAAATGTAGTGTCAGAAGATACAACAACCACTTCGGCCGCGCCTCCGGCACTACAGGTGTACTCAGGGGAACCCTGGGCTCGTTTTGGCGGGGGGGGGGGGGGGGGGGGGGGGGGAGGGGGGTTGGGGGGATATCGGAGTTTAACGTCCTTTTCCATGACTTATATCAATATCAAGTGTGTGCACGCTAAAAATCCCACGTTCATCTTTCGAAGAAGAGTAGGCTGTGGCCGGTGGCGTGGTAAAACAGAAATACTGTCGCACGCACCAGAGTGAATAGCAGGGTGGAGGTTTGCACGCAAAGTAGCGCCTAGCGGCAGCAGGCTTTCCCTGCTTCGTCCTCCAGCCTTGCGGCGCCATGAGCATCTCATTAGAGATGGATACGTGCGCCGAGGAGTAGTCTACCATACCATACCATACCATACCATACCATACCATACCATACCATACCATACTTCTGGCCAAATAGGGAGAGCAGAAAACACACTTTAGAGTTCTCGCGTCGCAATCAAACTTGGTGGCTGTACTCAGAAAAATCCCGGCAACATTACTGATGGAAAAAATTCTCGGAAAATCGGAGTTTAACGTCCTTTTCCACCATGAATCACCAAACAGGGAAACCAGGAAACACTTTCAAGACAGATCACATCATTAGCCCTGACTGTACTCTGAGGGACCAAAAAACAATCTGGTGGAGAGAAAATAAAACCTCGGGGAAAAAGGTGTATACTATATAGCTAGTAGTCACAGCGCACTGTACTGTATGTGTGTCCTATCACATCAAGAACAGTTAGAGATGACGCTGTTACAAGATCGAGCCTCGTCGATGACAGAAACTAACAGTGATTTACATAATATTTATTACCACTGTTCTGTGTTAATCATGAAACGACTGGTAAGATTGTAAACCTAGTTCACAGCGAGAGGGTAAAACTGTCAGACTATACTAACCCTAGTTGATAACGAGAGGGTAAAACTGTCAGACTACACTAACCCTAGTTCATAACGAGAGGGTAAAACTGTCAGACTACACTAACCCTAGTTCATAACGAGAGGGTAAAACTGTCAGACTATACTAACCCTAGTTTATAACGAGAGGGATAGAGTGGTTACACAAGATGGTTCAGTATTGACTAATCAAAATGAAATATTAACAGAACAGGTGAAGTTTTATAAAGATATCTACAGTAAAAAAAAAAAAAAAAAAAAAACCTCTTTCAACGAAGATCGCGCAGCGGAGTTTCTCCGCAACATTCAAGTTCCAGTAATATCAGATGATCAGAAAAAGACCTTAGATACAGATATATCTGATGGAGATATTACAAAAGCACTGAGTACGATGAAAAATGATTCTGCTCCCGGACCAGACGGGATCACAACGTCTTTCTTGAAATTTTTCTAGCCTAAAATTCGTGGCATTGTTCTCGATTCGTTTAATGCCGCCTATGGGAAGGGCGAACTGTCTTATACACAAAACAAGCAATCATCACATTAATACACAAAGGGAAAGACTTGCCCCGAAATGACTTAAGCAACTGGCGGCCAATATCTCTAACAAACACCGACTACAAAGTCTTGGTCAAGTGTTTGGCATTACGCCTGTCTAGTGTTTTAAACGATATTATCCATGAAGATCAAGCGGGATTTGTGAAAGGCAGGAAAGCTAGTACGGTAATTCGTCTTACTGATGACACAATTGAACACATGAACAACTCCAATAAGCCAGGAACACATGAACAACTCCAATAAGCCAGGAACACATGAACAACTCCAATAAGCCAGGAACACATGAACAACTCCAATAAGCCAGGAACACATGAACAACTCAAATAAGCCAGGAATATTACTAGCGTTGGATTATCAGCGTGCGTACGATTCAATATCTAAAGAATTTGTCATTTGGGCCTTTAAGCGGTTTGGCTTTGGGCAAAAATTCACTCAGTGGATACAAGTATGAATGGCTAACACAGTAAGTAGTATTAACTACATTGGATGGATATCTGAAGAATTTCCTGTAGAATGTGGAATTAGGCAAGGGTGTCCCTTTTCGTCACTGGCCTTTATAACTGCTCTAGAGTTACTAGCGATTAAAATTCGAACTGACTCTGATATTAAAGGTATCAAATTACCAACAGCGCATGGCGTAGTTTCAGTTGCCACGCTGTTAAAACTTGCAATGTTTGCAGCTGATATAAGTCTGTTTATACAGGATGAGAATGATCTACAAAACGTGCTTAATACTGTACATGAATTTTCCAAATTTTCAAACTTAGTGTTAAATAAAAACAAAACTGAAGCCATGTGGCTAGGCGCAAAAAAGAACAGCACTGAACAGTCTCATGGAATCAGATGGAAAACAACTATCAAGATACTTGGTATACAGCCGCACTCGCCTAAACGAAACACGCTTAAGCAAAAAACTCGGATAACAGAAACCAAAACCAATTCCCCGCCAGACCCCCCTCTTTGTAAGACTATTTCTAATTCGGATAAGCCAAACTCTGTCAAAAAATAGCTAACTCAAACACGGATATCTCAAACGTGATTTTGACAGATAAGCCGAACTCTAAACACTGTCGGAGAGACTTTTTTTTTTTTTGCTTGAAAAACACATCGGGAAGATAACTTATGAACATATTTCGTCACGGCTATAATTATCCTACGGAAACGAACACGTCACCTGTTTTTCAGTGTGCGGGAAACTGATGACGCGTGCCACATGTTTTGCGGGCGCCACTGATTGTTTGGACAGAACGAGTGGTAGAGCTAAGTTTGCGTGCGTGAATTAGGTGGTAGGTTCAGGGTTAGAGATGGGATGACCGAGGGAGGGGCACAGGGGAGGGGCAGGTCGAAAGGTAACCTTAGGAGATTTGCGACTGATGGGTGTGGTTTATGGGCTAGTCAAAAGGATGTGAGCTCGGGCTTAGATTTGTGCGTGCACGATTGTTTCTTTTGGCGTGTGTATGGGAGGGAGTGTGTAACATGCAGTCTCACAGTGTGTGTGTGTGTGTGTGTGTGTGTGTGTGTGTGTGTGTGTGTGTGTGTGTGTGAGGGGGGGCGGGGGGGGGGGGGGGGAGCGTGCATTGGCTTGTGCGTATAGAAGCGCGCACATGTGTGTGTGTGTGTGTGTGTGTGTGTGTGTGTGTGTGTGTGTGTGTGTGTGTGTGTGTGTGTGTGTGTGTGTGAGGGTGGGGGAGGGGTGGAGGTGGGGGTGGGGGGTGGAGTGCAGGAACGGAATGGAGCGTACATTGATTTGTGCGTACAGTAATGCGACCGCATTTGTGTGTGTGTGTGTGTGTGTGTGTGTGTGTGTGTGTGTGTGTGTGTGTGTGTGTGTGTTTTCACCATTTAGTTTTATAGTTTGGTTTTTGTTGTTGTTGTTTTTAATAAAGCCCCACTGAAGAAAGCACTTATTACTTGTCACTGTTTTGATCTTATTCATTTAAACACACACACACACACACACACACACACACACACACACACACACACGCACAGACACACACACACCACGCACAGAGAGAGAGAGAGAGAGAGAGAGAGAGAGAGAGAGAGTTTTGCTAACAAGATGGCCACCAGCCCAATGTGTTGTTTCCATTCAATGACATGCTGTAGTCACAGTCGTAGTCGTTGTGTCATGTATGCAGCCCGCGCGCACACGCCGGAACGCAAGCTCTCTGACATCAAGCATGCTGACATAAAGAAAGTACTGAAAACCCTTATCGTGCCTCTATGCACTTGCAAAAACCCAAACACATGAGGTCGTGTGAGCTCGCCTAGCTGGTACACGTCACAACTTTTTGGCGTATGCGAGGTTCTACATGGGTGAATGAATTCTTGTAATAAAGTCGTTCCCCTTTGACAGAGTTACTTCCCGCAGACCTGACTGACAGACGATTGCTTACTGGTATCGGAGAAGAGACCCTCTCTCTCTCTCTCTCGCCTTAGACGCGCGCTTGCGCGCGCACCCCCCCCCCCCCCCTACACACACACACACACACACACACACACACACATTATGCAAAGACCTTGGAATCAGAAAGACGCGTCACTCCTGCCCTCGTAAGAGAGACATATAGCGGGACAACGCGAAGAGTTGTCTGCCCGCATTAGCGCGCATCCTAGATCTGGCCCCTATAGTGACAGCATGGCGGAAAGTGGAAAGCGATCACAAAAGCCGGGCATGCAATTGTGTTCTGCGCCGAATTGTTCAAATAACAGACAAATATAAACGGGGAAATACTTCTTTTGGTATTCCTGTTGAAAAACAAACATTTTTTTTTCGCTTTCTTGTCAAAAAAAAAAAAAAAGACCTCAAGTGGTACGTGTGCATGCAGTGTAAACAAACAGTAAACACACGCGGCTGACGCAGATACAGCCTAATTTTTTTCCCTGACAACTTTACAAATCACGGTGACTTAAATTGTGCTAGCGTCTACCTGCATCTAAATTCAGAACACACACACACACACACACACACACACACACACACACACAGAGTTGTCACTCATACGGCGGCAGGTACGTTCATCGGCACTTGTTCCAGTTCACATACTGTTGGGGGGAAATCTGTAGGTATGTACAGAACTCTTTTCTTAAAAATCAAGAGGTTTGCATGCAGTGTAAACAAACAGCAGTAAACACACGTGGCAGGCGCAGACATCAGGTTTTGGTGTTGTTTTTGTTGTTTTGTTGGCGGTGGTGTTTTTTTTTTTTTTCACTTTACAAATAACGTTGACTTGAACTGTGCTAGCGGCACGTTGCACTGATACACACACACACACACACACACACACACACACACACAGAACAAAATCATCCGGCTGAACTTCATTCTAACCATTGTAAAACCATATCACAACATAGAATCTGCTGGATCGTCGGTCGCAGATATGATTAATGCTGAGTTAGCAGGAAGTATTCAGCGGATGCGTCCATCTTTGGATCTCTCGCACATTCGATCTTTCTGTGTTCCGTACTCATGACTGTGTTTACTGCCCGTCCCCAGTATGTATAGATTTTATTTGTTGAGATTTTCAAAACTGTGCTTACTCCTCAGCTGTGTCATGTCCGCTATGCCCTTGCCATCTTTTAGTTTAGATTTCTTAGTTTAGTTGCATAGTATTAGACTTGGACATCACACATTACTTTAGGATCTGTGTTTAATATGTATGGATTTGTATGTCTAGATAAATTAATGTGTGTGTGTGTGTGTGTGTGTGTGTGTGTGTGTGTGTGTGTGTGTGTGAGCCAGAAGAAAATTTTCTGCCATCGACAGACAATAAAGTTATATTGAATTGAATTGAATTGAATTGAATTTACTTGAACACATCGAACGAAATGCACTGCGTAGCCTACGTACAGCAGTGAAAGCCAAACTAGATCTTTCGTTCGTCCTCCGGAACTTTGAGAGTACTGTCTTATGTTTTCTATAGGCCTAAAACACATGCGAAATATATGGGGGGAGACCACCTGTCAGTCGCTGACATCTTCGTTTTTGTTTATTTTGTTAAAATGTTTTACGGCGGCTAGTGTAGGGTTGGGTCAAACAAACAGACTTTTTACAAGCATGCGGATTCTATACTAAATTTACGCCAGTCACACGTCGTGGATGCGGCGATTTTGGTTTTCACGTGTGATGCTATGTGTTATGTTTGGGAGAAAACATAATCTTGGCTCCAACTTCGATACCGATCTTGGCTCCAACTTCGATATCGTAGGCATACCTACCTCTATTTTTCAAGGGGGAAATCTACAGAAAGGTTTTCCCGTTCCTGATGTTCGCTTCTGACAGCAATTCGGCGCTGCACACCATTGCACGCCCGAATTTTTGCGTGGTTTCTGGCTTTCTGCCATACTGCCATTACTGCGTAGATCTGCGGGATGCGCGCTAATGCGTGCAGACAACTCTTACGCGTTGTCCCTCAAAGGGAGGTAAGTGAACTATCTTTATGTTTCCAAGATCTTTGCATTATGCTTCTGAGTGTGAGTCAGTGGCAAAAACGAAACCCACTGAAATTCCCGCTTTCCACATGTCAAGTTGTAGAGATCGCGAAAAGATACTGCATTTCGATGCAAAATAATTTCTAGACCATCCCAGAACATGCTGGTGCAGTAACGTCAGTAGATTACGTCACCTTGGAAAGATATCGAACCTTCCAGTAAGTTGAGAAATGTTCTAGATCTGACCTGTTCAGTACGTAAGCAGCCCTGCACAGCGTTCTGGGTTCTTCTTCTGTCATGAATTTGTTCTCCGTGCATATTCTGTTCATAAAGTTTTGGAGTTGTATTCTGTTGTATCCCGTGTCTTCTCTGCGATTGCACGAAGATGGCGACATAGTAGAAGTAAAATACACCACGTCTCCAAACAGAGGAATTCGGAAAGAAAGTGGCGAGACACCCCCAAGAAAAAACAGCATCACGTCAATCAAACATGACGCACTTACTTTACGTCAGTGCGCGTGCGTCTCTTCTTCGATGTTTGTGAGGCGTGTGGCTTGTAGAGGAAATGTGCTGTGAGTACAAATTTTCGGGTCAACTGACGATAACGGCTGCAGTGAATTTTTCTCTTTTTTTTTTTGTATATTTTTTATGGCACCCCAGGCTCATTATCTATGTATAGTAGGAGCGATTTTAAGATCTAAAGTGTGTTCACCAGCACTTTCATCAGGTACGGCTTACGCCAAAAGTATAAAAGTGACAACCTCCAAAATTCACTCAGTTGAGAGTCCGTATTCATGCTATCTATGTCCAAAAAATGGAGTGGTTTAGGTAAATATTACGCCTTTAAACGCCAGAAAGCCACTTTTTCTGAAAAGGGCGATAACTCGCAAATCATGTGTGCAATCGTACCTGGATCGGGCCTTCTATTCAACAATCTTGATTCATTTAGAAACCCCAAATTTGAAATCGATCGGTTCAGTATTTTCGGAGAAATAGGCATCTGAACTGGGTTCACATGCAATGTCAACTCAGGCTCGGTTTACATGAAAACTATAAGAGCGACCATTTTCTAGTAGTGACTCTGTTCAGAGTCCGTATTCAAGCTATCTACTGCCAAACAATTGAGTGATTTAAATAAATATTACGCCTGTACACGAAAGACAACCAGCTTGTCTCAAAAGGGCGATAACTCCCAAATCACTTAAGCAATCATCACACGCTTGAATCGTCTAATGTAACATTTTGATATATTTGGATATCCCAAATTTGAAGCCATTCGGTTAAGTATTTTCGAAGAAACGGGCCCGGACACAATTCACACACACACACACACACACACACACACACACACACACACACACACACACACACACACAGACGGCACTCACTGAGGAGGAGAAGTGCGTTCGGCGCACTATACATGCCAGCATCGATGACGTACGTTTTCTTACGTCATTGTCAGAGTTACACTTGCATAATCGTCTCTGTGGGAGATCGGCAGTGACGTGCGTTTGTACCACAGATGCTTGCCCATGAACGTGGAAAATTTAGCCCGTCCAATGATGTTGTTTCCATTACTATGGAAACAACATAAAACATGGGCGCATTCACTGGATACTCTACTTTCCACGGATGATTTGCGTATGTAAATTCATGTTTTCATAAGTTATTTGTTGAAAATACTATAGAGCACTTTCCGTTCTTTGATAAAACAAATAGCAGCACAAATCTATCTAGCGGATCCAAAATTATCTCTATATCTATGAATCTCCATTTGGAGACGACAAGTGTATCACGTTTGTCTGCATGAAGGTTGAAGACTGTTGTGAAGCAAGGATGTGAAGTGTATATGTAGGAATTTTATTTGCGATTAGTTGATTGAAAGTAGTCCTACGTGTTGTGTGTTCAAGATCCTCCTTGTTTTTCTTCTTCTCCTTCGTTATTTTTCAATTCCTCCTACGTCCTTTTGTTTGGCCTTGCGTATTCATCCGATACATCAATTTCTACTTCCAACTACCACGTGTACCTGCTACATTATGTGAACTTCATCATGTTGAACCGCAACAACCGACTAACGATTCCTTGTTCTACTTACTGATTCGATTCATGGACATCGTACGCCAGAAATCATCTCCACCTACTGACTTTACGCAAGAATTCAAGAGCATCCTTCTAATTCCACAAGCCGGAAATAATCTACCCGAGTAGACAGTTTGAATTTGAGTAGTAGTTAATATTTACCCATCGACCCATTACTTATTGTGTTGTCTCATCGTTTGTCCGTCGCATGAAATGTACGAATGAATAAATTGTAAGAGAATGTAATATCATTTTTTTGTTCCAAATTAGTTAATTGAAACCTTTTTATCACGTATCCGAAATATATATGAATCCGAAGATGGCAAGATAATCTCTTGCCATGAACTGGTGTTAGTGGCCAGTCACAGTAGTGTGCAGCTCCATTGAAAAGGGTGGTTTAAACATGATTAATGCTCACATCGTTTAACTTAAGCTGGGCTTTACACCTCCAGCAATCAGAAAATTAAAAAATGGAAGTTAATCCCCATGTACAGTTTCTCACGGCTAGGAGCGAACGTCGTACGCTTTGCCTCCGATGCCGACTCTAAACTATTTAATGGGTTTAGCCACGTAAAGTCATACTTCTGGAAACATGTTTTGAGTCAATGGTTGGATCATAAACATGAGGGTTGGGTGGGTGTTTGGGGGTTTAACGTCCTTTTCCACCACACAGGGTGATATCAAAGACGGGGCAACGATGAAAAAGCCAGCACAAATATTTGGCCCCAGCCGGGATCGAACTCACGACCCGAGCATTAGAAGTCCAACGCTCTACCATTCGACCACCCCGGCTCCCCTCATAAACATGATATTGTTGGTAAAGCTAGTATACCACTGCACGATCAAATGATTTGGAACAATCCTCGTATTGTATTTAAATGTTCATGATGTAATGGATGCTGACAGTTTCATTTCTTTTGATGAGGTTTGCACGAAAGTGGGGCACAAGGCCACCAGGCTGTTTGAATATAACGCTTTGTGCAGCGCACTCAAAGCTCGTGCAGTCAATGTTGTGACCCAAACAAACGTCGGACAAACGCGGATCTCTGCTGTTTGTAAACCCCTTTCGCCTAGGGACATACGCCTACGTATGGCTCAATTGAAAACGGTTAACCCTTGTTCTGTTCAGTTTTGGCAGCATAAATACGGTATTTCTTTGAACAATACACATTGGTAGAAAAATCTGAATTTGATTCGTACTTGTGAAATTGCCAACACGTACTGTTTCAACGTGACCTGTCATTTTAAATACATGCAAACTTACATCCACAAAAACAGAAACGCACACATACATGAACAGACACCCTAATTTTAAAGTGTCCCTGAACCCCCATTTTGAAAATTTTACGGCGGAAAGGTTGGCTATTTCTTAGTCCAATGCCGTTCTTTGCATGTTCGAAACCCGCACATGAAGCCGTTAATCCGCCTTAATGCACCGCTGTAGCAGACGACACGCGCCTGGTTCGCGCAAAAGGCTGAGCACGCGGCGGAAACAGCTGAAGCTGATGATGACGTCATCAGGGTTACACAGCAATGGCCGACGCGGACGCAAGTAGCAGAATCGCTCTGCCGTATCAATTCGAGCCACAAAGACATCGTGCGCTCGAAGCAGTTGAGGATAAAGCGACGAACCGATTGTAGGAGGTTCCTTGTCCGAAACGGCCGACTGGTGAGTACTTTGGATCGATCAGTGTTTCGTTTTACCTAGCCTGTTCACCCCCCTTCGCCCCTCTTCCGAACATGTGTTGTTTTGACCGACTTTCGTTCAGAATGTATCATCAGTCTTCACTAAAATGGCAGTTGTGAAAACTGTTAGACTATGTTCAACCACTGCGATCTGCTCATCTCAAGAGCTATTTTGCTATCACTCGCGACGAGCGCATAAGACTTTAGTAATAAAGTAAAGACCACCTGATTTGCATTCCTTTCTGTTCACAGGTGTGCCTGTCTACACTGCAGGGTATGGACCATAGAGGGAGAAAAGTTTTGCGAATTGCCTCGCATTTGGGACGAGGCAGAGAAACAGAGGTACAACATGGCAGTTGTTTTATGTTACAGTGCCACTGCATTGATATAGATTTAATGTGCTCAGAGCTCACAATCAGTACACTCTAACATGTCATGTTGAGGTGATGAATCATTGAATGTAATTGTTTCGTACGTTAGAATTTGGCAGATTCAATATGATATTGACATGGGCGCGGGAGGGGGGGGGGTGTGCAGAGTTTCTCGTGTTAGTTTCAGAGGTAATAGTGATAAAACATACAGATTACTTTGTACGGCACTACTGTGCTAAGAATTGAATAAAATATGTTTTATGGGCCTGTCTGGCTTCCCTGCAAGGTTGACCTATCCAAAGGAATGGTCTAGGTAAAGGTTGGTTTCATTCACTGCATTTAGGTAGTTGTGGAGGGGCATTTGTTATTTTATTTGAGGATTAGCATGTGCATGTCATCTACTTCCCAATACTAGGCAGTGCCACAGTGTTACTTATGAGTAAATATTTCATCATTTTTGAGGGACCTGTCAGGAAACCTGTACATTGTGCTTATCAAACCACTTAGCAAATCTATTCACGCTAAGCATTTAGCCCCACCCTGGTGTATATTTTACTGCCATGTAGTATGTAATTCCTGAAAAGTTTGTGACATACATACATGTTTACAAAACCTTATTATTACAGGTCACAAGGGACTGGGACTGAGGCCTGCATTACTGAGCTCCTTGGATTTTTTCCATGTTTGCCTGCAGCCTGATGTCATGGAGACAGCTTACTACCAATACAAGCAGGAACAAGGCACCATGGATAAGTCACAAAAAGAGTGAGTTAATGACAATGACCCTTCAGAATAATTCTCAAATTCATGAATTGACCCATCCACAACAACATCATTAGAGTGAAGGGCTCAGGAGCTCAAGTGTCAAATCGTTCCATATTATTAGTTTAAAGGCCCATTTCTTTAAAATCTTCGGATCATGAAATTAATGAACTGTTATTGTCATGCCACATGGTTCATTCAATCCTGGAAGTGAACCACAGGTGGTTGAGTGTGAATTGTATCAGGTTCTTATTTCGTTTCAGGAAGTATCGATACATGTTGCCATGGAGTATTGGGCCGGACAATTCGGGTGCCAGTCCCATCCTGTGCCCTGAAGGCCATCAGGGAGGCCTTCCAAAGCGAAAACTTTCAGGGTTTTTAGTACCCCACCTTGTGATGAATGTACACAAAATAAATGTGATTTGAAAATCTTTAGTGTTTGGGACATTTCTTATTCAACTTCAAGTAAGATATTTGCATGCTTTGCACACTGGGCATGAATGGTGGTGTACACTGCTGCAGACCTACATGTATTTGTGGATTGTGCCTGTTTACCTCACTGCTATCTTTCTTCGCAGTAAAAAAAAAAAAACCCAACAACAAAAACCTGAAAATTTACCTGGGAAACTAGATTTGTCGCAAATTCTAAACCCAGTATTTATGACACACACATACTCATGAATGCATTCCTTCATCATTGATAATATGAGAGTGAGTGAGAGGATCCTGACCACACTTCCCAACTAGATGAGAAGAACTTTGAATTATGTAAATTTTGAATTTCAGTGTTACATTTGTTAAATATTATACATGTATGAAAAACACACAATTCCATGAGAACCACCAAATCTGCTGGGACATATTTATTCGGAATGCAGGTATGCACTCCTGGCAATCACAGCAAGCAGGATGACTGGTGACAGTTCAGTCTCTAACTTATTGGGAGAGGTAGCCATGGCTTCTGTAGATGTTGGGTGATAGTGGAAAGCCGACAGTGGATCTGGCTTCTTGAAGCGGTCTGGCATTGATTCATATATCAGTGCCGGGCCAGCAGAATATTGGGCAAAGAGTTCCTTCACCAGTCTGGAACAGTAAACTGAAAGGACAATTCAAACAAAATATACAATGCAGTTCCTCTCTCTCTCTCTCTCTCTTTTTTTTTTTTTTTTTTGGGGGGGGGGGAGGCTGGGAAACCACATCACATTTAAACATACTCTTGAAAGTGTCTCTTGTCTCAGAAGGACACAAAGTTGAAAGACCACACCCACATTTTCCAAAGAGGTATTTGATTTTTTCACTCTTGATATCATGAGTATGTGTAATACAGTGGACGCCGGATATAAGCAACTCGGATATAAGAAAACTCGGTTATTGCCAACGAATTTTTTCCCCCCGGCCAAACTCTTCTTTATTATGTATTACAAAAACTCGGATAAAAGAAACTCGCTTATAAGAAAACTCGGTTTTAGGAAAGCAAATTTCTTGTCCCGCTTGATACAAAAACTCGGATATAAGAAACCGAAAGTACATTTCCAAGAAAATTTCACTCATTGTAAGAAACCGAAAGTACATTTCCAAGAAAATTTCACTCATTCTAAGAAAACAGGTCAGGTCTGACGTCACTTAGGACAGGCACATCATGGCGCATGATTTTCTTTTCTTGAATTGGTTCTTTACCATTGTGTTCCGTGCAAAATTGAATGTTGTCAAGAAGAAAAAATACGAGATGCATTTTTGTTGTTCTATTGTTATATGTTGTTTTTATTATTATTTTGTTTTTTTGCCTGATTGGGAGCTCAGTCTCTCTCTCTCTCTCTCTCTGTATGTCTGTCTCTGTCTACAGGGCTCGCGTTAAGGAGAATAAAACTATCAGTATTAGACTAACTGTTGATCAATTCCTTTCTTTGACAATATACGTGGTCCATCTTTCCTCCATCCCCATTCCCCCTCCCAACAGAAAAAAAAAGCTAAATTGCAGCTTTTTTCAGCCAAATTAGACACGGAAAGCATCGCATATCATACTCTAATGGGACGAGTGTTTTATAGATCAAAAGTTGATACATGATGCACTTTTAATATATCCTATAAATACAAGGGAATTCTCTCTCTCTCTCTCTCTCTCCCCTTAGTTCTTTTTTGTTTGTTTGTTTATTTGGTTGGTTGGTTGGTTGGTTGGTTGGTTGGTTTGGTTGGTTTTTTTTTTTCTTTTTGTTTTGTTTTTTCTTACCACATGACCGCCAGCGCTACAGTTGGGAAGCAAAAACAGTATTTTCATGTTCAAACAAAAAAAATCTGACATTGAAGGACACAAGCGCACTGGTGTATATTAACTCTACACATATATATATTCTGTGCAGGTCTTTAAGAGAAACCAGATATTTCTTAATTTAATGCAAAACATACACGAACTGAGAAAAAAGAAATGTTTTAAACCTTTTTTTCACTGAACTCGGTTATAAGAAATATTTTTCAAAATACTTTCTTATATCCGACTTTCAGATATAAGAAAACTCGGATATAAGAAACCAAAAAATTCACCCCCCTCGAGTTTCTTATAACCGGCGTATACTGTATATGGCTTTACAGTGGGTGTGAGCCCTGATGCTTGTTTATGATTTGGTTCAGCCAACATTCTTTCGGGTAGTTTTGACAAAATTGATCCACGCTCGTCTTCTCTCCGGTCAGTGTCTCTGCCGCGGGAAAGCGAAAGTGCTAACACCACTTTTCCCTGCAGAATTTGCGGCATAATCGAACACGGCGCAAATCTTTCCCATTGCAATGAAACTTTTGGTCTGTTATCACGGAGCTCTTTCAAGTGTTTAACTACTAGCACGCGGCACGCTTGGCTGCACGCATCGCGATCGCCCTTTGTTCTCGCAACGCTGCGCGGCCGATGCCCTGATGACGTCACGCGAGGGGCGCGTAAGCGATGCTGGTTTTTCGAGGCCTGCGCCCACGCGGTACCGATGTACTGGTGTTTGAAACCCGATAAAACGTTTTCTGCGCCGCCAAATACTGCAGCGCGTATGCAATTAGGCTCTTCTAACAATGTATTATAGAAAACTTATACAGTTTGGGTGAGTGAAATGGGTGTTCAGGGACACTTTAAATACTGGAAAAAGATTGCACATTCTTTAATGAACTGTCCATTACAAAACAAAAACACACAGTCAACACTTTTCTGTACGATGCTTATCGGTTATAAAAAAAACTGACCAGTTAAACAGGAAAAAAAAGTTAAACAGGAAAAAAAAAAGAATTTACCATATGAGAATACTGACCCACCAACTGACCCGAAAAAAGTGTGCGTGCGTGCGTGCGTGCGTGTGTGTGTGTGTGTGTGTGTGTGTGTGTGTGTGTGTGTGTGTGTGTGTGTGTGTGTGTGTCCGACTTAGAGTGTGGGTGGTTATTGACCCCGCCCGGGATTCGAACTCACGACTCGAGCCGGAAGGTCGAGTATGGAAAGTCCAACGCCCTATTAGTGAGAAAGAGAGACAGACAGACAGACAGAGAGAGAGACAGAGAGAGAGAGGGTTCTCACCTGTTCAGTCTGGGGGTCGATACTTAAAGCTGTCATCAGTTGCTGGGATGTGATGTTTGGCAGCATCAGTATTCTTGTCACGTTGACGGGCGCCAGGTCTGACACCAGTTGCCTCAGAGTAACGTCGGCCTTCTTCAGCTGTTTCACGGCTTTCTTCACTCTTGTCACTATCGCCTGGTCCGTGGTGTGCTGGGGGTCGGCTCCCACTGATTTCACTTCACCAACTATTATACCGTGATCACGACTAATTATCAACACATCAAAGTCACCGTCTTGACGTTTGGCGGCTCGTGGGAGCAGGCGGGTAGCTGCTGCAGTGATTGGATCGACTTGGTTGTCCAGGTATTTCCTGAACTGTAACTGGGACAGTACCATCATGACCTCCTGCCTCCTCTCCGCCAGTTGCCGAATGGACTGCAGAACTTGCTGCATGGCGCGATCGTCCGCCATGTCACTGCCTTGAACCCGGGGCAGCGGACCGGCGGCGACTGGCTGGTCAGGCCACACTCGGGATGCTAGAGGTGGGGGGTTAGGCTGAGGGGGAGGACCGCTGGGAACGGGGTTAACGGGAACGTGACCGGGCGTTGCTGGAACGAGTACGGTCTGTCCGGCCACATTCTCAACATCGTACTGCACTCTGTTAAAGTGAAGCGGAGGGAGGAAGTAGGTTTGGCTGTGGAGGTAGGGGTACCAGTCATGTACAGACTGAAGCCAGAGCTTTTCGGCCTTCTCTACTGGTGTCTGAGGCTGACTTGTGCCTGGTGCTGTCTGTATAGAGCCCCGAGGCTGACTTGCGCCTTGTGCTGTCTGTATAGAGCCCTGAGGCTGACTTGTGCCTTGTGCTGTCTGTATAGAGCCCTGAGGCTGAATTGTGCCTTGTGCTGTCTGTACTGAGCCCTGAGGCTGACTTGTGCCTTGTGCTGTCTGTATAGAGCCCTGAGGCTGACTTGTGCCTTGTGCTGTCTGTATAGAACCCTGAGGCTGACTTGTGCCTTGTGCTGTCTGTATAGAGCCCTGAGGCTGACGCCTACCTATAAACAGTTTTTTCAAATAATTATTATTATATCATTAATTCCGCAAGTTGAGAATTGAAAATCAAGATATCTCTCGAAATTAAAAAAAACAGCCCCCCCCCCCCAAGGTAAATAATGTGTAAAAGCGTTTTAAAAGGACTTATTTTCTCAAAGGATTGAAATCACAGAGTCTCACATAAAAATACTGCTGATTTCTGCCTACATTTCTGGCGTTCATTATTATATGTAACCAGGACTTTTTTCTGATAAGAAATGGCTACTAACCCTAGCTGACAATATTTGATATTTTACACAAAACAATTTAAACATCAATCTCAACCCACCATGGCAAACAGTTCACATGACTCCAACTATACTAAAACTTCACTGACTGTTGTGATGTCAACACCATGATAAGTATGACTGTTAATGTTGTGATGTCAACACCATGATAAGTATGACTGTTGTGATGTCAACACCATGATAAGTATGACTGTTGTGATGTCAACACCATGATAAGTATGACTGTTGTGATGTCATCACCATGATAAGTATGACTGTTGTGATGTCAGCACCATGATAAGTATGACTGTTGTGATGTCAGCACCATGATAAGTATGACTGTTGTGATGTCAGCACCACGATAAGAATGACTGTTGTGATGTCAGCACCACGATAAGCGTGACTGTTGTGATGTCAGCACCACGATAAGCGTGACTGTTGTGATGTCAGCACCACGATAAGCGTGACTGTTGTGATGTCAGCACCACGATAAGCGTGACTGTTGTGATGTCAGCACCACGATAAGCGTGACTGTTGTGATGTCAGCACCACGATAAGCGTGACTGTTGTGATGTCAGCACCACGATAAGTGTGACTGTTGTGATGTCAACACCATGACAGGTTTGACTGCCCCAGACTTATAGACTGTATTTCAATTCCCTATTTGAAGGACGTCAACACAACTGTAGATGTTCTAAATGTATTACATATGTAGAGACATTCAATTCCAAACACCACACATACACCTCGTTCAAAGAGGGGAATTCGAAATACAAAAAAAAAACTAAGTGGCTGAAACTAAGCATCAAGTTCAATCCATGTCGTTTAGGTTGACAATGTGTAAAAGAGGTGTCTTACCTAAGGTCTGTGGACTGGGACAGTTGGTTGCTAAGTGTCCCAGCTGCTGACATCTACAGCACCGGAGAAGGGGACATTTCCTAGAGATATGGCCGGGCTGTCCACACGTGTAACACACTCCCCGACTGCCCGGGGGTGGGGCGCCCTGTCGTCGCATTATGTCTGAAATACAAACAAAAAAAATGTTCAAGTGAACACACACACACACACACACACACACACACACACACACACACACAGCCTTTGATCTTGCCTGATCAAACCCTCCAACACAGACGTGGCAATGTTCGGTGAACTATCAGAAAAAGGGTCAGATTCAGATTCAGTGCAAACCCGTTAATGATAAACCCGACAAATAGCGTGTGTACTTTTTCTCATATTCTCAGGAAAACACAATCCCACAACAACAACACAATCTCAACAAGCAGCATTTCCAGCCGACGTGACGTAAATGTTCACGAAACAAAACCAGTCTCGGTAACACAAGTGACACTTTTCCTGTGCCATATAAAGATCATGTTCAATAAAAGAATAAACTGACACTAACGACTTATGCATGTATTTATATTCTTGTATGTCAACCCACCCACAGTTTTCTGTCTGAAACTTGTATTGTTCTCACAGCGAGAAATGGCCGTAAAACACAACGTCAAACAAACAACTTGAATCACAACAAAACAATAACACCACCAAACACTCATCAAATATTCTTCCTTATATTGAAGGAAGGCGCTTACCTCACTGCTGTCGAGTTCTGAGTTCAGTTCACGCGAATTCTCGTCAGTAGTCAGTGAAGATACCAACTCTCATCACAACACCACAGAACAGTACGAAATCACTACCACCATAATGACGGAACCACAGAATCAGTACTACATCAGTAACGGACTGACACTACATAAATACAGTCTCAAGTATCTGAACGTGGAGCTGGCATCCTCTTTAAGTCACATGGTTTGTTGTCATGTTGTTATGCAACCCCGACCATGATCACGATCAGCCAATCAAATAAGGCGGCGTTGTTTACTGGTATGGTCATCG
Organism: Batillaria attramentaria; assembly: GCA_018292915.2. Classification (NCBI taxonomy): domain Eukaryota; kingdom Metazoa; phylum Mollusca; class Gastropoda; family Batillariidae; genus Batillaria; species Batillaria attramentaria. The sequence continues at coordinate 219,758 of JACVVK020000165.1, forward strand.
AGAGTGACATGGTCGGGAAATGCTCGCCTTTAAGTCACAGGGACTCTCCCCTCACCCCCACCTTACCAACTCCTCCCCACCACCCCCACCCCGATCGGCCGCTATACAAAACTCCTGCATGAAATTTCTGTAAAGAATAACAGTCTTCAGTTTGTGTGGGTCTCCCCTCCGCCTTTCTATCTGTGTGTGTGCGTGTGTGTGGTACGCCCTGAATGATCATTGTCCTTCTGTTCCTTTTGTTTATAATAATAATAATAATGGGGTGGGTTTGGAGGGATTTAACGTCCTTAACATCACCACATACGGGTGATATCAAAGACGGGGCAACGATAAAAAAGCCAGCACAAATATTTGGTCCCAGCCGGGATACGAACTCACGACCCGAGCATTAGAAGTCCAACGCTCTACCATTCGACCACCCCGGCCTATCGGATTGATTCTTGTGGTTTTAAGGAAAACCACTCGATGTTACAACTCTTGCCGTAACTAGTAGTAACAGCCTCAGTCTTGTTTGTTTGTTTGTTTGTTGTTGTCGTTGTTGTTGTTGTTGCGTTTATTTTGTTTGGCTGATCGAGGGAACACATTCTTCCGCTATGTAAATTCATTGAGCATTATTTACATCTTTAGTGTTTTTGTTTTCAGTCCTTCACAAACTTCTCCCTGGTCGTGACCGGATAGAGTTGTGCACTACATCAAGTTGTCGTCGGTGGGCCCATGTGTCACGTGACCAGCCTATCAGGTGACATGTCTCTGACTTGTTCACCGGTGTGGTTCGTGTGCAACGTACATGCTCCCGTAAATCGTTTCCACCGCTCTTCTGGTTACCGAACACACTCCCCAAACTGTGTTCATTACTATTGAAAACGTCTTTGAGTGCGTGGTTGTGCGTGCATAGAATTTCAAAGCTAACTCAGTCATTCACCAGTGACGCCTTCGTGTATTATGCTGACGTCTCGCTGCTGGTTCAAAGATGTCAACCGTGAGAGTTGTCGGCCATTAGCACAATAGACCCGTCACTCACATCTAATATTTTGTTGCCTAGTGTACACACAGTCACGGATGACATGCACTTCAGACAGATGATTTTGTGATCGGTGTACTATGCCAGCAAGCGCGTGCGTTGTTTTCTGTTGGTGTGGGCGGAAGTGTGTCCGCGCATGCGTAGTTACATATTTTGCGTCTAACCGCACGGTAGCGGCTATCCGTCCGGCACATATTTCAATGGGTTTCTCTGCTTATTTCGTACAAAGCGGTGTCCCCATAAGTACTGCTTTGTGAAGTAAAGTGAAAAGATTTCAAACTACTGCGTGTGGCCACCGTTGGTTGTAGAGAGAAGCAGAGTAAGAGTGTCCCGCCAACACCAGATATCATTCTTATGATTACACGTCTCTATACCGGCCGCGCCGACATCATAACAGACAGTATAGAATCTGCCACTGGGTTTGCAATGACTTGAATGGATCATACGTCAGACAAAACACCCGCCTCTTTCTCAGTGTCGGCTTACAACGGCTTTTAACTTCCTGCTTGCGTCGGTAACGTATAAAATGACACTGTGATTTATCTTCGTCAGTCTTTGCGATTTTCAATAATTATGAAGAGAAACGGTGTATCTTTCAGCGGCTGAAAGATTTTATTTCGACAAAGAATGAAGGTACAAGTGAAATATAAGACATCCCAACTCAAGCCCAAGTTTGTCTAAAATCAGGACATTGTGTGTGGTTGTTTTCACGTCAGCTACTCGACCTAGGAAACTGTGTTCTTTCTCTTGTCATTTTCTATGCTAATTTCATTGCTAATTTTTTTTAAACACAAGAAACAAACAAATAAACAAACAACAACAAACAGACCCAACAGCTGATCAGATGCAAAGGCTGGTGACATTTGGCAAGTCAAAGGAAATTTCCATTTTTGTTGCTTTTGTTTAGGCGTCCCCAAATGCACCAAATAAATATACGCTTGAAAACTGATTTTCTTTTTTGTGATTTGTTTATGGTAAGTAGGAGCGAGAAACTTTACTTTATTTAACCCTGATTAACCCTCGGCCTGATATGTGACCGGTCACCACGAAACCAGTCTTAACTCGCGTCGGGTGAAACAGCGCCACAGTCAGAAATAGGTGGTGGGGGTCTGTCTGAGTTAATTTCACTTTTTTGCAGAAATAGAATCTTTCAACATCAAATTTACCTGTGGGTGTAATATTGTACCCCAATAATGTCATTAGATGGACGAAAATCAAGTTTTATTTGCATGGTCTTGACCGAAAACAGGCTATTGTTTTCGCGAATTGACCCGTTCTTGGCCTAGTAAAACGCGCCGCAACCCTGACAGAACCCCCATGTAGTGTTCATTGTTGGAAAGCTCTTTCTCTGTGCTGGCCAGCGCTGCGTTATCTCGTCTAAAAATAAAATATATGCACCTGCACTTCCTGTCTCAAAAAGTCGCTCGCACACGTTGAACTATGGTCTTGATACTGGATGTCTTTTTACAATTTCATCTTGAGTCCATGGCGTTCTTTCATAACACAAGTGGCAATTTGTCTGTGTCACGTAATTAGCAGTTATTCCCCCACCAAGCTGTGGGATACGGGGGAGGCCATTTTGGAGGGAACTCGTACAGGTCTATTTTTAGACGGTTAGGTTTAGGTTTAGGGTTAGGCTTAGGGATAGGGTTTGGTTAGGGTTTGAACGCGCTATCGGGCGTTTCCGGAATCCCGTGACCTCAGGTGACGTCCGTCTAAAAATAGACCTGTACGAGTTCCCTCCATGTGGGATACCGACGAGTATTTTGATCCAACACGCAAATCAACCCTGAGCTTTAGCGAAGAATGTCACCAGTAGTCAATGAAGATGCAAGCTTTCACAAAATTTACAGCACACTAAATCAGTAACATGGCAGTCTCAAGTCCGACGTATGGCTGGGGTCTTCCCTTTAATACACACGATTTGTTGTGTTGTTGCTATGTACTCCACCCCATGATCATGATCAGCCAATCAAATGAGGAAACGTTGTTTACTGGTATCCAATACTGCATCATCGTGAGATCAATGGTCGGCTCATAGGAACTGTCCCCTCACCCATATCCCACTATCCTTACCACCCGCCCTATACCAAGAAAGTGGGGAAGGTGCCAACACGCTAAACTGAGACTATCATAAGCAGCCAATCAAATGCGGTAACGTTGTTTACTGGTATCCATTGCTGATCCATGCACAGTAACACGATAGGGAAAGAATCAGCTCTAGGGACTCTCCCTTCAGCCCCATTCCACCACCCCCACCCCCACCCCCACCCAGCCCATATACAAAAATCCTACAGGAAATTTCTGTGCAGGTTACACCCTGTGTGCCTCTCTCTCTCTCTCTGTGCGCTTCTGTGCGTGTGTAAGCAAGACTGCGCGCCTGTGTGTGTGTGTGTGTGTGTGTGTGTGTGTGTGTGTGTGTGTGTGTGCGTGCGTGTGTGACCCACCAAACCCACTTTTGTTGTTTGCATATGTGAAGGAATTTTGAATTTCAGCAGTTACTGTCAACATGCACAACAAGGAACCTCCACTGACTGTGTTCTTTACATTTCCGTCAATGAACCCGTTCCAGTCCTTACCTATCAAATAACCTTCTGTGATGTGGAAGAGACGGACCCCTCCAACACCACCCCACCCCCCTTCTGCCCACTGCACACCCGGATGAGAGAGAGAGAGAGAGAGAGAGATGTCCATGTTCGTCACAATGTGGAGGTGACTGCTTGTATGTCCTGGCAAACCTAGACAAATCAAGGCAAATATTTCAACTGTAAAACAACTTTTGCAATTCTCAAACAGCTGACAAACTGAACTAAGGGTATCACATATCTGTTAGCTCTATATTCCAATTGCCTTAACCAAGCAGTGAAATTAATGAATATGTCAAACACATAGGCTAATGACTGACTACTTCCATCCTCTTTCCTTTCCTTGTAATTTTTTCCTACTGCAGGTTTGAAAAGAAATGAGTTAATCCAGTGACAAACGCCTAGAACTGAAGCTGCCGAGTTAGCACTTTGTCACTTTATTCTATATTGTTACTTTATTCTGTAGTTTATGTCACTTTATTTTCGTTTCCATTTTACCTTATATTTTATGGTGGTTTATCCTATTTTTTTACGTTACTTTATTCTATATTGTTACTTTATTCTGTAGTTTATGTCACTTTATTTTCGTTTCCATTTTACCTTATATTTTATGGTGGTTTATCCTATTTTTTTACTTTACTTTATTCTATATTGTTACTTTATTCTGTAGTTTATGTTAACTTTATTTTCGTTTTCATTTTACTTTACATGTTATGTTACTTTATTCTATTTCTTACGTTACTTTATTCTATGTATGTTACTCTATTCTATATTATGTGTTACTTTAATCTCTATTTTATGTTACTTTTTTACTTTGTATTTTAATAATAATAATAGGGCGCCTATCCCCGGGGAACGAGCTCTAGGCGCCTTACAGTCTAAAACCAAAGGAAAAAATCACTCAATGTACATGTTACGAGCGTGGCTGTGCCTCTTGTTTATATTTTGTTTGTATGCTGTAGGATAACAGCTGTAATGCTTTTTTTGTAGCGTTGGTGAGATAGAAAAGTCGCCATGTTTAGTTTATATTCTGTTTTAGTAATGTAAATCTGTTTCCCGTGATCCAGAAGGTTTTTTTTTTTTTTTTTGGTTATCACGAGTATTCGAGAAGTGGTGACCTTTGTGTTGGCTGTCCCCTTTTACCCTCGGGCTACGGTATGCACTTAGGGCCTAGGGCTGAGTCGCTCGGAAATCTCGTGCAAATCGCTTTGTTCTGACCTGTTTACGATTAGAAGGTGTTATATAACGCGCCTAGGTTCGGCGGGCAGGTACTTGATTATTCCGGATTCTTCTTTAGTTTTAAAATAGCAATAAGGTGATTCACGCTTTGATTTTGATTGGTTCTGTTATAAGAGTGGTCCAGAATGTACTAGAATGCCGTTTCTGTATGTAAGGCCCGGAGATGTTTGCGTGTGTGTGTGTGTGTGTGTGTGTGTGTGCACGAGAGAAGCTTGTATTTGCGAAGCTTGAAAAGTGCTGTGTAACACCAGAGAAGTGCTGTAATAAACTCCACACGGTTATAACTTTTCTACGCGCTCACGTGTCTTCTGTGAGTGAGAGACAACGTGCGGTCCACAAGAACTCGCTACGTGAGGATTTGTTCGCCTCTGTATGTCCACACGTAACAGTACACTACGTAAGAACAACTATAAAAAAGTAAAAGAGCAAACAAAAACAAAAACAACAACAAAACACAAACAAACAACAACAACAACAAAAAGCACCCCAAGAAAACAGACAACACAACTGATTAGAAATAAGAAAGGACAGGCAGAGACAATTAAAACCCAAGAACAAGTACCCGTGATAAGACCAAAGACAAAAGGACAGATAGGAATGAGCCAGATAAAACCTGAAAAGATAGCAGTGGTGAGGAGCTAAAAGTAAGACTGACACTATAAGACTTGCATATGATGCCACCCTTGCACATTTTGAGATCAGAGCTCGTAAGTATGATCGCGCAGATACTTTAAAAACACGTGTGTCTTAAGATTAGATTTTACTTTATCTATGTAAGGTAGCATAGTGTGTGTGTGTGTGTGTGTGTGTGTGTGTGTGTGTGTGTGTGTGTGTGTGCTCTTGCTTGCCTGCCTGCCTGCCTGTTTGTGTAAATATCTGGGGGGGGGGGGGGGGGGGTGTCTGTGTGTGAGCCAGTACACGTGTGTGTGTAAACTAGTGCTTTTGTGGGTGAGTGAGAGCTCAGTGTGCAACAGACCATAAACAACAGTTACTGGCTGACCAATCGGAGTAAGATGTAGTTGAAATTGTAGTCAGAATTCTCAAGCTAGCCACATTCGCTTGAGAACTTGACTGAATGATGTTGCTCACATCTTTCACTCCAGGTATGTGTATGTTGAGTTTGATATAGGCAGTGATAGACTAGTTGTATTTGAAGATTTCAGTAATACCTGTGATAGTCTGTTTTTCTTCTATGCATGTAGTTCCTTCTTCTGTCTATCTTTCTAAGCACTGGGCCCTGCGATAGTGTTTGTTTTCAGTCACTAGGCGTTTGGACATAGGTCAGTGGTTCCTATGTTGAGTCTTGGGTTAGGGTTGTGCTCTCTCTCTCTCTCTCTCTCTCTGACTCCTCTTCTTCTTCAGTTGCTCGTCTTCTCAAGTTGGTTCCTGTACATATACACTTGTGAATATCATGTATAGACATTATGTAAATACGTTGTGAGCACCTGCACTTATTGCAGCTGTCATTAGTGAGTATAGCAGTTGGCTAAACTGTTACGTGTAGTGAACACATTCGCTTGAGAACTTGACTGAATGATGTTGCTCACATCTTTCACTCCAGTCTGTTCACTTCAGGAATAAAGAGCTGCTGTATTATACACTACAACCTGGTGTTGCCTAGTGATCATTCCCCTCACCCGAGGTCATACGAACCCTGCGTACATCACGCAACCCCCCATCAACTTTACATCTATTTTTCAGTTTACATTATTCTATATATTTTATGCTACTTTATTCTACAATTTATCTTGCTTTATCTTACTTTATTTAATAGTGTATGTTACTTTATTCTAAATTCACGTACTTAATCCTCTATTTATGTTACTTTACTCTGTATTGTACGTTTATTTATGTTACATTAATCTGTATTTGTTACTTTATTCTGTATAGTATGTTACTTTATTCTATTTTATGTCCTACTTTATTCTGTATTGTATGTTGCTTTATACTGTATTTTACGTTACTTTATGCTATATTGTACGTTACTTTTTTAAATTTCATTTAATATTTCATGTTGTGTTATTCTATATTTTAGTTACGTTATTCTATATTTTCTGTTCTGATTCTATATCACATTTTGCTTTTTCTCTGTTCTGTTGTATTTTATGTTACATGCAGTTACCCTGGCCCTGAACCTTGACTTTTATCTGTACCCTGTACGTGTACTTTTGGCGCTTAGAACTGCCTATAAGTAGATTACAGCGCTATACAAATAAATTACTATTATTATTATTAATGCTATGTTAACGGTTCTGTTCTGCTTTCTCTTCCCCCCCCCCTTGTGTGTGTGTGTGTGTGTGTGTGTGTGTGTGTGTGTGTGTGTGTGTGTGCTCTTTTAAAAATTATTTTATTATTTCTACCACTTACATAGTGCTATAATTTCAATTACATGCCATCAGAATTTAGAATTAGCAACGTCAGGTACGAAAATTGACTGTCACGTTAACTACCTCCGCCGTTGAAAAATAATGATTCATTGATTCTACCATCCCCCGGCAATAAAATACAGAATGAAATTTATACACCGTCACTTGGTTATATATGGGGTGACAAAAGACACAAAGGAAAAAGAAGCACAGTTGTAAAAACATATAAAGAGTGTGGACTGGAAGTCACTGATGTTCATGCATTTCATAAAGCTCTGAAGGTTACCTGGATACATAAACTTCACACATCCTGTGCTGGTTGTAAACAATTACTGTCAACTGTTTATCCAGGGTTGAACAGTGTCAGAACTATGGGTCTTATTATCTAGAAATCCAGGCTAGAACAAAGCCAGAACTATGGGTCTTATTATCTAGAAATCCAGGCTAGAACCATGCCAGAAATATGGATCTTATGATCTAAATAGAAATCCAGGCTAGAACAAAGTCAGAACTGTGTCTTATTATCTAGAAATCCAGGGTAGAACAAAGCCAGAACTATGGGTCTTATTATCTAGAAATCCAGGGTTGAACAAAGCCAGAACTATGGGTCTTATTATCTAGAAATCCAGGCTAGAACAAAGCCAGAAATATGGGTCTTATTATCTAGAAATCCGGGCTAGAACAAAGCCAGAAATATGGATCTCGTTATCTAAATAGAAATCCAGGCTAGAACAAAGTCAGAACTATGAGTCTTATTATCTAGAAATCCAGAGTTTAACAAAGCCTTAACTATGGGTCTTATTATCTAGAAATCCAGGGTTGAACAAAGCCAGAACTATGGGTCTTATTATCTAGAAATCCAGGGTTGAACAAAGCCAGAACTATGGGTCTTATTATCTAGAAATCCAGGGTTGAACAAAGCCAGAACTATGGGTCTTATTATCTAGAGATCCAGGGTTGAACAAAGCCTTAACTATGGGTCTTATTATCTAGAAATCCAGGCTAGAACAAAGCCAGAACTATGGTCCTTATTATCTAGAAATCCAGGGTTGAACAAAGCCAGAACTATGAGTCTTATTATCTAGTAATCCAGGGTTGAACAAAGCCAGAACTATGGGTCTTATTATCTAGAAATCCAGGGTTGAACAAAGCCAGAACTATGAGTCTTATTATCTAGAAATCCAGGGTTGAACAAAGCCAGAACTATGGGTCTTATTATCTAGAAATCCAAGTTAGAACAAAGTCAGAACTATGGGTCTTATTATCTAGATATCCAGGGTAGAACAAAAGCCATAACTATGAGTCTTATTATCTAGAAATCCAAGTTAGAACAAAGTCAGAATTATGGTTCTTATTATCGACAGAGCTGCAAATTCCCGAGCCCTATAACGGCTGATGTTTTTGGTATTTTTGAAGAGTTTTGTATTAAATGTTACGCGAGGTTCGGGTCCGAATTCAGGGCCGAACTACAGCAAAAGTTTTCGTGAACAAAGTACCATTTACTCAAAAATGCGCCGAAAACACCCTTTGTTTTCGGTTCCTAGGCTGCGCCATGTTACCGCACTCTTTCGCGAATGAGACGGGAAAGGTGCTGACGGTGACGTCACTCCACCACCACTGTCGACGGTGCCCGCTTTGAGCGAGTTGTTCCAGAGTATTATCTTGTGATCGAGATGCCACAGTGCAAAGCGTTTGGTTGTTTCAGCAAACAGGGCATGTGTGAAAATGCAGATGGAAGCCACAAAAGTTTTTTTGAATTTCCGAATCTAAACAAATCAAAGGAAAAACGGAGGTTGCGTGCGAAGTGGTTGGAGACCTTGAAGAACGTTCGCTTGCCCCGCCGAGTGCAGGAATACGCCTGGAACAATCGAGACCTCGTTTGTGGAGATCATTTTACCCCGGATTGTTTCACGGGCGCTTTTGCGAAAGATGTTGCTGCTTCAGTTGTCAAACACGCATCTCCCACAATGACACTCGTTCTCATCAATCGGCTCTTCCCCGTCATCCCCACTGTTTTCTGCCTGGCCCCTTACTGAGCTCTTCCTCAGAATATTCTGGCTCGAAATTATAGGGAACTATCCCCAAATCCATTCTAGCTTTCAGGAAATAAGCAAAGTGTGTATACGAGCCAGAAATAGCACGCCTAAAACGTGTAGCAGGCACGCCTGCACGCACAGTGTCAGAATCTCGCCTGCTGCTGAGTGGTGGAGTAACGTCACTGGTAGGATCAACATGGCAGCCTCCATGGCATCGCATTTTGGCTGCCGTTTGGTGTAATAAATGCTGAATGGTGTTTTCGTGTTCCAATCTTTTGGGCTGCAGCCGTCTAGGACATCACTATCTATCCCCTAAACCCAACATTGCACTTGACTTGCCTCACATTAAAAAGAACGATAGGTTGAAGGAAGTTGAGACGTGAACACTGCACAATGTATACAAAACTAGTGATATCGTACATGGTGACTTGACACTTCCCCATATTCCGTCTAAGACACGATTCACACGTCAATTTTCTCGAGTTTTACTGTAGGCTATCAGCAGTTCAAAAGTACGTGAAAAACTTACATGGTCAGCCAAAACAGACCGGGCAAGATGGAAGTAATGGTACTACAGATATTAACGAGAGGTGTGTGTAAATACTGAAACAACACCCACTGGTGTAGAAAAATGGGGCCATAAATTCCAGAGCTTAAAGTGGGAGGACATACACAGGTACCCGATTGTAACTATACGTGATACAAAACTCTGGTTCGATTTAAACAGATTTCTTGTGTTGCACTGGAGGAAGCACAGAAAAACAGTTTGAGCATAAACAAGACGTACTTATGACTTGCTCAATTAAAACAAAAATCAGTTAAATCAACCTTTGCAACGGTGGTTCACGAATTATGAGAGAGAGAGGGGGGGGGGGGGTAGGTCTCAGTTTGTCAGGAGCATTTTCATATCAACGGCGGTCAGCTGTTACAGTCGATCATAGTATTAATGTATTTATTTATGTGGTAAGGAAAACGTGCCGAAAGTGTGATAAACTCTAGAACTGTGTGAAAACTATGTACGTTACCTGACAATGGAAGGTCAGTGTTGCCGTGGAGAAGTAGATCTGTATGTTTATACTGACAGGAAAGTTTGTTGATTGTTGCGTTTCGAGCTTCTGTATACTTGGGACATTCTAGGAGGAAGTGTTCAGCGGACTCGATCGCGGCTCCACAGGCACAACTAGCGGTAAGAGGTAAGTGGCGGTTAACTAAATCGTGCTGGAGGTTACTCAGGTTTAAGCGCAAGCGGTAGTGAGATATTTGTGTTAAACTCTGGTTTCACTTCATAGAGTTCTCACAACGAGTGTATCCAAGAATCCATGGAACATCTATTGTATGAATGTCCAGTAGTTAAAGACTTCTGGCACGAACTGATATCCAAAGTCAAAGAGAAATGTTCTCATTGCGGCAGCTTAGACTAACATGTTGAAATCATTCTGGTTGGTGTGAAAGATGGTGTCATTCTTTGATACAATATTCAGTCTCTTGCTGTTGATGGCTAAATCTTGTATCTAATTTTGTCGTTACAGATGCCTTGATAAGCGCTTAAATGTCAACAGTTTCTTCAGAGAGATCAAGACTCGATATTATATCAAACATCAATGTTTCATGTCAACGGTGATGCAGCATAATTCTGGCAACATTGGCAACTTACTATATAAACGCTTTGTAATTAGATTAGCGAATGCTTGCCATGTTCTGTATAGTTCAAACATCCGTTTAACACATGACAGAAGGTCTATCGGGTTGATTCCTGTTATAGAGATAAACCACTCGATGTTACAAGTCTTGCCGTAGCTACCCAGCCTCAGTCTTGTTTGTTGTTGTTTCATTGGTTATTTTGTTTGGTTGTTCAGGGGAACACATTCTTCTTCTATGTAAATTCACTGAGCCTTTGTGTGGTTTGCTGTTTTGGGGCCTTTTTTTCAATCCTTTAAAAAAAAATATATAAAAAAAACTTTACTTCAGATATGCCATTGAACGTTATATCCATACAATATCGGGTAACAGAGGAATTTACATCTGACTGGCTTCCCTACAAAATGCTTATAGTATAAACTTTGCTTCTATTGTCATATTTTGGCAGGTGCTCAACCACTTGTTTAAGTGTTTGTGAGTGCTTTTGTGAGCGTGTTTGTGTGTGTGCGCGTTTGTGGGTGAGTGAGTGAGTGAGTTTTTAGGGCTTAAAGCAGTTTTTTGTTGTTTTGTTTGTTGTGGGTTTTGTTTGGTTTGGTTTTTGTTTGTTTGTTTAATTTTTGTTTTTTGTTTCTTTGTTTGTTTGTTTTTTTTGTTTTTTTTTGTTGGGTTTTATTTTGTTTTGTTTTGGGTTGTTTTTGTTTTGTTTTTTGGGAGTGGCTGTTGGTTTGTTTTTGGGTTTTTTTGGTTTTTTTTTACCCTTTTATCGGTTTTGTATGGGAATAAGAGGCGCGATTAACGGTTCTTTGACGGCTCTTAATCCAGCAAACACGAGTATAATCAAAGTGCCAATCCCCCACCACGCCAAACTTAAATCCATGCAGACATTAATCATGATTTTGTTTCAATGAGGCCATCGGTACACAACTACAGATCTACTCAGTAGAAATGGAGTAAAATGAAATGAATTGTGAAGTAAAAACTAAATTTAAAAAATCACAACATTTAAGAAATCGGTATTGCGAGCAACATTTGGGAAAACCAACTTCAGTAATTACAGATATATATTATTTCTTCATGACTCATTTCGCTATGATAACAAGTATGCATATTATGCAAATTATGACAGAATATAATCAACATGAACCGTATATATTATCATCTACACAAACGGTAATAATGTTATGTTGCCAGTGGTGTTTATCTATCTCACTGAGTGCGATTCTTTCAACTTCAACAATTTAAAAATGTTAACTACGGTTATTTTCTTCATGTCAGTTATTTTTTGTACGCAAAACAGAGAGAGAGAGAGAGAGAGCAAGTTCTCATGAAAGGCCACTTTTTCGGGAATCGGAAATTCCCACACTTGCTAATCATCATGACCCAGTTTACGTCAGTAGCGATGGCACGATAGCTACATGTTTGTTTGTTTTATGTCAGTGACTTGAACCACTCATTCAGTCGTCAATATAAGTGGTCGTATTAGTTGTCATGATGCATGTATTATCGGTTGTTAATAATATTATTATACAGACTATACGGCAGCCTGAGACAGCTTACTTTGTAGCGTGTTCAAGTTACACCGAGTATGCTTGGTGTAACTTGGCGGTAACACTGTGCCCTACTGACTTTCATATGACAGTGGGTAACTATTTGTAACAACAGCGAGCGCTAATACAGATACTAATACGACATTGCCACATTGCGGACTGGTGACAAAACACAACTAAAACAACGAAATGGCCAGCGACTCAACTGTAATAATAATACTAATAATGAATAATAAATACAGTAGTGCAAAATTCCCACAAAGTGACTCAATGCGCGCACTCCCGCGTTCATACCAACAAATATGCACACACACACACACACACACACACACAGCATCAGCAGCTGAATCAGGGGGAGGGGGCAAGCGGACCCAACCCTGTTCCGGGTCCGTCGATAACTCCGACGACGGCCAAGTCGGGCTAACCGAGACCGAGCCGAGCTAAGTGATACCTAAGAAGGAAAAAACAAAAACACTCGGTGACAATGAAAGTGGACAGTTGCGAACAACTTTGACTTCCTCATGTTATTTCACATTGTGCACAGAAGCGGTGAAAACTGTCGCATTCACAAGCACAGTACATTCTCAGCCTGTTTAGAGATTATTGCCTACATGAGTTGTCCCCCGTGCATACACAGACCCGCAGCATGCATGCATTTTTTCGCGGCAGCTTTGTGCTCTGCCACGTAAACTGAAATGCGTGCTTGTTGCGGCAAGGGAGACATGCTGAAAATTCACTGTGCCGGTGAATTTGACAGAATTCCTCGCTTCTGTGCACACTGCGAAATAACACGGGGACCTCAAAGTTGTTCGCGGACCTCAAAGTTGTTCGCAACTGTCCACTTTCCTTGTCACCGAGTAGTTTGATTTTTTTCCTTTTTAGCTATTACTTATCCCGGCTCAGTCTCGGTTAGCCCGACTTGGTCGTCATCGCAGGGGCCTAGAGTAGCGTCGGCCCCGGGTACAGGGATGGGCCTAAAGTTATCGAAGGACCCGGAACAGCGTTGAAGCGGACCTAGTCGAAAGCCAGTCGGAATAGATACGTTTTCAAGTCAGAGTTGAAACAATTTATGTCCGACACTGGGTCACTCAGACCGGCAGGTAGCGCGTCCCAGAGTGACGGGGCAGCGAGGCTAAACGCGCGCTCGCCTACTGTCTTGAGATTTCGGTGAGGAACTTTCAACAGGTTTTCACTGAGAGGAAGAACGCAGAGTGCGTGCTATTTGGTGGACTGTGACGAAGTTTGAAAGGTAGGCCTTAATAATACTGAATAATAGATAAATAAATAATATAATAACAATAATACTGAATAATAGATAAATAAAAGTGGTTAATGATCTGTTTAATTAAAAAAAAGGTATTTTAAGTCGCTACTTCAAGCATTGAAGAGTTCATGGAATTTGATATGGGATGTACGTTTTCCTTCCTCTGGGATCACTCTACTTTTCCAAGTATGTAAAACAATGCCAAGTTAAAATTGGTGGCTGCTAGCAGCAAAATATAAACCTACCCCCCCCCCCCTGCAGCATGTAATGAAGGAAATGGAAAAAATGCGCAAAAATAATGACCGCTGTAAAGAAGACGTGCTTGTTTAGAGTTACGGATCTTTCTTCATACAACTAGTCATTGTCTTTTCCACCAAGACAAATGTATAAAAAGAAATTGAATCAAGTGTAGGAATTATGGCAGGCTCTTTGGTAAGCACCGCTTTCAGCCCATATAGGGAACTGATAGCTTCAATTAACGGCCATCTATAAGCAATCTCTCATACAAATTCCGGAAGATAATTCTGAAACACCGAGCATGTGCCCGAATATTTGCATCATATTATACTTGTTTTCGCGGATACACCTTATCACAGCAACCAATCAAGTGTCCCTACTCCCATCATTACGCATATTCCGTCATCATTAAACAGATTGCACTTTCGATGGCTGTTTGTGACAAAAGTACAACAGCGATTTCAATGAACTTTTGATATGACACAACTGGGATACTATTCTTGAGTGTGCACTGCTCTTTGAGAAAAACCGTTCACTACACACAACGCAGCAACTACTTTAATAAGTACACCCCCAAAATATCGAAAAAAAGTGCTCACTTGGATATCATATTTCATACTTACCTGCACATGCGGTGACAAGGGAAGTTCACAACACCAAAGAAGCGTTTCCTGACTAAATTGTTCAATGTTAGTAAATGTTTTCCGAGATACATGTCACCTGCAGTGACCTGCCATGTGCACAAGCATCAAATACAGTCGGTTTACAGGGCCCTTTATCTCAACGGCCAAACTGATGGCAAGAATTATACAGGAAGCAGCATTCTGATTGGTATGAAATTTCAGTATGTCAACAATGCATGTCTTGTCTAACAATAACAGTGTTTAGACCGGAATTTTGCGCATTTCTGTACCCGCAAACACGCATACTTCGTGCACACCCTCAAAAGCCCATTTATAGGGCTCATGTAGTGAAAATGGCAAGATAAACGGTCGTTTTTAACAGTGACGCGGACGGAGAAAAAAATCACGGAGACCACCACAGTATTAGGGGCCTGTGCTCTACTGATTTCTGTAAAAAAAAAAATAAAAAAAAAAAAAAAAGTTAGGATCAAATTTGTTCTACCTTCCGCTATATAAAAAGCCTAATTAGACTAGCCTATCAGTTGTCATGATGCATGCACACACACACACACACACACACACACACACACACACACACACACCATTAGCAGCAGCCGAATCAGGGGGAGGTAAGCGGACCTAGTCGAAAGCTAGACTCCAGAGTGCAGTCCCTTTTCCGCGGGGCGTGAAAATGTGACTGCTTACAGCCAGCGCCATTTTCAAAAATGGCGATTTTTTTTTTTTTAGAAAAGCGAAGACTTGTGTGTCATATGAATCGATTTGAAACGAAGTCTTGAATATCCGACCACTTTTGGTTTGGGCAAAATCTTTGCCAGCGGACAATTATTGTTGCTCTTTGATGGCACTGTTTACGTGGTACACTGATCCAACAGGATGTGAGAAAAGGCAAGGGGGTTGCACTCTGACAGGCCAAGGTGTTGCACTCTACAGGCAAGTATTATTGCACGGTGCAGACGATCACGTCCCTGCCTTGTGATGGAATAAGAGACGATTACAAAAGCATACACACCCGTGCTCTAGGACTGAATGTAATAATAGATCTGTCCATTCAAACAGAGACATGTTATGTATGTCTCTGATTCAGAAACACGCCTACTTTCACTCTGAAGACAGCCTGCCATCACCTGCGCCACTGAGGATCCCTCTGGGTTCAAAGCTGGTCAAGGATGACATAGTGCGCGACCTCAGTTGTGTTTGAGAGCACCGAAACAATTTAGGGCCATCACGGTAGCGCAGTGAGCGCCATTTCCCCACCGTGCACAAAGGTACTTTCCACTGAAAGACTCTGTGCCCCAGAGAGTGGTCGAAAGCCAGTCGGAATAGATACGTTTTCAAGTCAAAGTTAAAACAATTTATGTCCGACACTGGGTCACTCAGACCGGCAGGAAACGCGGCGTCCCAGAGTGACGGGGCAGCGAAGCTAAACGTGCGCTCGCCTACTGTCTTGAGATTTCGGTGAGGAACTTTCAACAGGTTTTCAGAGGACGAATGAAGAGTGCGTGCTATTTGGTGACTTCCGTAAACTGGAAGAAATACAGGCAAATGCTCGATTCCTTACTGAGTTCAGAAATGCATGTGTGTTGTGCTTTTCGGAAACGTGGTTGAATGATGGAATTCCTGACCCTGCTCTCCATATTGACGGGTTCGGCGAGCCGTTCAGGCTGGACCGTGATTCGAAAGTGACGGGCAAATCTACTGGCGGTGGTGTGTGCATCTATGTGAATGAACAGTGGTGTTCTCGCAGTAATGTGAAAGTAAGACATCAAATATGCACACCGGATGCTGAAGTGCTTTCTTTGTCTATCCGCCCAAAGTATACTGACGTCCAAAAGAAACGCGAAAAACAGTGTCTAGTTTCATTTAATGAAAAAATCGTAACAAAATTCAAATTTCATTAATAATGTCCAATTTTTTGTACAGCACAACACTAACGTATTGTCCATAACACAGTAAGGTTGCGGAGACGATGCGCCATTTAAAATTCACAGAACGCTTCCCTCAAACATCGGTCTTGATATACTGGGTGCCAAAAATAACGCAACTTTTGTTAATACCGGGAAAAAAATGAATTGAAAGATGGAAGATATTTTTCGCGTTTCTTTTGGACGTCAGTATATTTGCCCCGTGAGTTTGGTCAAGTGTTTATCACTGCAGTCTACGTGCCCCCAATCCGCAAATGGGTCAAATGCACTTGCCGATATCGGAATGCGTGCACGCCATTGAACGGGCGGCCCCAGGAGCGCCGTGTTTCGTGCTGGGAGACTTCAACAGGAATAATCTACGGTCAGCGCTTCCAACATACCAGCAGTACGTCGCGTGTGCTACACGCTTGGACGCGACCCTTGACTGTTGCTACGAAAATGTCAGGGACGCATACACAACAGCCAGGAAGCAGCCAATCGGAAGCTCGGACCACGATTGCAGCTTCTCCCTGTTTACAAACAGGAGCTGAAAACGCGTAAGCCTACGGTATGTATGGTAAAGCAGTGGACGCCCGACGCTGTCGCAAGACTTCAAGACTGCCTGGACTGTACGGATTGGGAAACTCTATGCAGTGACAACATGGATGAAACTGTGATGGTTGTGTCAGAATATATCAAGTGGTGTGAGCAGAAGGAAATCCCAACAAAGAAGGTTAAAGTATTCCCGAATAGTAAGCCCTGGGTAACCAAGGAACTTAAAGAAACTATCTGCAGGAAGAGAGAGGCTTATCTGAACAATGATATTGGGGCAGGTAGACAAATACAGAAAGAACTTAGACAACAAATCAGGAAGGCGAAATCTGAATATAAAGATAAGATTGAACTGCTGTTTCGTGGTGGATATATGCACGACGCATGGCAAGGTCTGAAAAGCATGGCTGGTCAGAAGAAGATACAAGCTAGAGACACTGTTTTAGATGTTACTGAACAAGTTGAATTTGCTGAGAGACTAAATGATTTTTATTGTCGTTTTGACAAATATGATTTTACAGAAGAACTAAATGCAACACTCAACTGTGTGAGAGAAACTCCATCGGCAGGCGATGATGCTGAAAATGAATCAGAAATTTCTCCAGAATGTGTACAGAGTATTCTAAAAAAGATTAATGTAAGGAAATTCTCAGGACCTGACGGTCTTGGTGGAAGGGTTTTGCGAGAGTGCTGTAGCCAGCTGGCACCTGTCTTTGCCAGAATATTTAATATGTCTGTCAAGCTCAACAAAATTCCAACACTGTGGAAACAATCAATTATGCTCCAGCGCCTGCTGAATCAAACTCAGCACAAACTTGACCCCCTTCAGTTTGCATACAAGAGAAATAGAGGGGTTGAAGATGCCACCATGACACTTTTACATGACACATACACTCACCTAGAGCAACCCAGATCTCATGTGAGAATATTATACATTGATTTTTCATCGGCCTTTAATACAATACAGCCATTCCTGATGGCAAAAAAACTGGTTGACATGCAGGTTAGACCAAATCTTCTCTGGCTCATAGATTTTTTGGTTAACAGAACACAGCTTGTGAAATTCCAAAATTCTACTTCTAGTTCCAAAACTACACACACCGGGGCCCCTCAGGGAACGGTCCTCTCGCCGGTTCTTTTCACAATCTATACGGATGATTTCCGGAGCAGTAGCCCTCTTAGTAAACTATACAAATACTCAGATGATTCAGCACTGACAGACTTTTCACAGTCAGACACTCACTTTGAACAGCAGGTGTCTGAACTATGTATCTGGTGCAGGAATAATTATCTGGAACTGAATGTGAAGAAAACAAAAGAAATGGTGATTTGCTCTGGAAGGGAGGATGTGAGTGTGAACGACTTGGTGATTGGAAGCGAGACTGTGGAGCGTGTGAGTGAAGATAAATACCTGGGAACCATCATTGATGATAAATTGAATTTTGAGTCAAACACTACAGCTATTGTTAGGGTGTGGGTGTTTGGGAGTTTATCGTCCTTTTCCACCACATGAGGGTGATATCAAAGACGGGGCAACGAGAAAAAAGGCCAGCACAAACATTTGGCCCCAGCCGGCGGGATTCGAACTGACGACCCGAGCATTGAGAGTCCAACGCTCTACCATTCGGCCACCCCGGCTCCCCACAGCTATTGTTAAGAAATGTAACCAACGACTGTTTTGTATGTACAGACTACGCTCTTTTCAAGTTAGCTCTGAAACTCTGCAGATCTTTTATCGCAGTTTTATTGAATCTGTTCTGACTTTCTCTTTTCTGTGCTGGTTTGGCACTCTGACTGTAAAAAACAAAACTAAGCTGAACTGCATTGTCAATAGAAGCAGCAAGGTTGTGGGTGAAAGGCAAGCAAGTCTGAGTGTCGTGTACGAGAAAAGAATGGTGAGAAAAGGTTTTAGTATTATGAATGATTCTGGCCACGTTTTATCTCAGTATTATCAGAAATTACCATCAGGCCGACGGCTTAGAGCCTTTACTGCCAAGAAACTCAAAACAGTGAATAGCTTTGTACCAATGTCTATTAGGCTAATGAATAAGCAGATGTAGGGTTGTGTGGTAGGCTTGTTGATGCTGATGGTGATATATCTTAAATTCTAATTAGACGTGTTGTTTCTTGCCGGGTGTCAGCTGGCGTTGACTGTGATAGAGTTATGTGCACCTCTGCTGTTGTGCTGCTGCTGCTGTGATGTGAAATGATGTGGGTGTAGTTTTGTAATTTATTTATAGTACTGCAACATTGTGATAGATTTTTTTAGGTACGAGTGTACGAACATGTAAATAGGTGGAATGAGTGTGCATGGCCGTATGAGTGAGTGTTTGGCATGTTTTATGTTTTTATGAGAGACCACAAAGCAATGTTCCTCTTTTGGAAATTTAATAAATGTCTTATGTCTTATGTCAGTCTGTGACGGAGTTTGAAAGGTAGGCCATCAGTAAAAACTCACCTGGCGTGACGCGCCCACCTGTTTTGAGTCAATATGGCGGAGTGTAGTTGCCACAACAGACGAGATACTTCCTGGTTGTCAAGTGTCAGTTTCATTACGTCAGTTTACATTGAAGAGCATGCGATTCAGGGGGACACAAGCCTTGTCAAACTGGCGAAAAACAATGCAGTTGTTCCTCTTACACCTTATAACTGACTTGGAGCCTGTTAGTATATAGTCTATGTCGTATAGAGAATCTTGATCCTCGTAGAATATCTACACTCCATGGATATTTGACGCTGGTGTGCTTCCTACGGTATACTTTCTCGTTTGTAAACGTTTTGAGTTTTTCTTTCTATCTTTCTTCCTTTTCTTTCGTCTGCCGACGATTCAGTTCCGGTGAACTATTTTGCATAGCACACTACACGAACTTGACGCAGACATGACGTCATTTTGCGATGACGTCCTCACAAACTATGAAGGAAGTCGTACTGAAAAGTTACGAGAGCACGTTTTCCCTGACGCCAGATGCAAGGTAAAGGCGTCGCTTTGGTAAGCAGTTGTGTTAGAAGGAAAGTATTTGGTTTCGTTTCTGTCTCCGTGAAATGTGTTGTGTTTGTGTGTGTGTATGTGCCAAGCTCTACATCTTACAAGCGTTCTGTACAAGGGTTATTGGCAGGTCTGAATGAAACAGAGAACATCTTGTAAAAGATGTGTTAGAAGGAAGGTAATCGGTTTCGTTTCTATCTCTCTGAAGTGTGTGTGTGTGTGTGTGTGAAGCTGTGCATCATACAAGCGTTATATACAAGGGAAACTGCGCTTACACGTCTGAATCAAACACAGAACATCTTGTACAAGTTGTGTTAGAAGGAAAGTATTCGGACTCAGTTGAGGACAAGTTGACAACTGTTCACTTCTCACGACCTGAATTAGATCTAGTTCATCGCTGTGTCTGTAGATCTAAGGGCGTTTCAAACACGCTTCCGAGCTCATAGGACAGATGTCCAGTTCTTAGCTTTTTGAGTCTCTCTCTCTTTCTCTCTCTCTCTCCAGTCTACTACAGTTTCAGTGATCTGAGCCGAACACCAAAGAGATTTTCAGGAAGATCCGACTGATTTGATACTGAAGATAGGACATCCCCCCCCCCCCCCAATATAATAACAAAAATACTAATAAAAAAAATAGTAATTCATTAAATAAAATCACATTAAGAAATTCAGAAGGCTCACGCCGGGGGCATATGGCCAAAAATTTTGGCAACTTCAGAACAACTTCTTGTTTGTTTGGGTTTTTTCTGCTATCTCTTTTGGGATGAACTTTTGGATTTTTTTTTTTTTTTAAACCACAGTAGCTTCACTGAGTTATTTCGGAACATTTACACGACTATTTACGGTAGGATACAAAAGGTAGTCTTGTGATCGTTACTCCCAACTGTTTATCGTATCGCCCTCTTCACAGCACGCATGCGCCTGGCAGTGACCTCACAGCTGACTGTTGGGTCGGTGTCACTCGACTAAACATGCCGACTACCGCACACACCCCGCACACTGGCCACGTGGGGTGCGTGTACCCGCATTGACGTCAGCCCCAACTTGATTGGTCACCTAAGGTCACCTGACTGTCGTAAGGTGTGGGAACGCCGCGGTACGTGTACCGAGTCTAACCCGGTATTTTGGTGGCTTCATGGCGGTTGAGTCGGTGATTTTTTTTCAAGTCGATTTCATAACAACAAAGTGGAATTTTAATTCAGTTTGATTCTTGCATTTTGTCTGTATGTAAGCATTTCACCTGCACTATGACCACTGACCACTTTGTGTTGTTGGTAATGAGTTCTGATTCGCCGAACACTGCCGCTTACACAGTACTAAGCCTGTTTGCCAAAAGAACATACTGGTGTTACTACTGGACATTGTGACCATTTTCGTGACTCTGCGGGGTTTTTTGTTTGTTTGTTTTTTGTTGTTGTTTTGTTGTTGTTGTTGTTGTTGTTTTTTTTTGTTTTTTTGTTGTTGTTTTTTTTTGTTTTTTTTTTTGGGGGGGGGGGGGGTGCTGCCACATCTCTTTGCCGGCTCCAGTGGTGTTCCTCCCTGGTAATGGGTGGAATCCACGGAGGGCTCGGAAGTTGGGGCAATTTTTTTTATCATGCATGATGATGGAGATGAGGATGATAGTAAGATGATGCTATGGAGGTCCGTGTGGTTTGGGACTGCGGGACAGGGCCGCATTCCACGCTTCCTGTCATAAATATCCCAGCATTAACCAGGCCCGGCAACTACGGCACCTGCGGTGCCGGCAGTGTAATCATCCACATCAGACATAAGACGTGTCATACCAAGGGAAGCACCCTCAAAGTCGCACGCATGAAGTGGGTGAAGCTCGGCTGTGTGGCAACAGCCTCCCCATTGGGCCCATAGCACACCCGCTCTACCTAGGTAGGAAAAATCCCGCTTGCCTCGGCTGGGACTCGAACTCGGGTCCATAGTCCGAAGTGCTAACCACTACACTACGGGGACCGGTGACTCTGCGGTTGCTAATAGAAGAGAAATATGACTTTCTTTGACCAACCGCTTCCATACCTGTACTACACGTCCATACGACCACGTCGCTAAATATAGCCACCAACCAGCGCTGTCGAGTAGGTCTTCAGTCCACAAACAAATACTGTCGTCTGCTCAGTACGCGGTACGCTTGTACGCCCGTAGAACAACATGTACGCCAACTCGAATCACCACAATGGTTTCAGATGCTATATTCTGTCCCACGTGACTGATTCTGATGTACGGATTAAGCTCATTGGACGGAAATATTTCCACAACGTTGTTGTATCCTGTACAAACGTATTATCGATAAACGCACACAACAGACCAGGCACAAAAAGGCGGGGGGGGGGGGGGGGGGGGGGGGGGGATCAGGCAGCAATCGACGGATCGTACAGTTCGTCTGCTTCGTCATCTTTACCTTTGATACCACGAATACATGTCACAGTGAAGTCGGTAAGTTTGGAAAGTGACATAAAGTAAGAGTAAACCAGCAGTAACCCAGCAGTGGTCGTCACTGTAGTAAGTTTCCCGTGTTGACTAAGTACCGCGAACACGGGAAATCCCGAGACTATGGGTTACTCAGTAGCGCGTGACTTTACAACCATAGCCTAGATCCACTAGCCTATTACAGTGTCGTTAGTACCACCACGCGCTGCACACCACGTCAACAGCTGTACATGTCGCCCCCGCCCCCCCCCCCCCCCCCCCCCCCCCCTCCTCCCCGGCGTTTCAGCTACATAATACAGATACGGATTTTCCTCTGTCGTCTGCTAGCTCTTGTGCCAGCTGCGCATGAATACAAATATTCCACGTGCCGGGCTCATATTTCACTATTTTTACTATTACCTGGCATGAAACTTATTTACAAAGCCAACACACAGCCCCAGATTGCCATTTTTACTCTGCACACACATTTTGAAAAGGGGTAACAATTCCAGTATATTTAGCGGCAGTGTTACTACATGCCCCGGAGGCTGTTACTATCGTGTAATATGTTACTACATGGCGCGGAATCTGTTACTATTGTGTAACCTGTTACTACACTGATGGCTCGGAAGCTATTACTGTTGTGTAACCTGTTACTATATGCCCCGGAAGCTGTTACTGTTGTGTAACCTGTTACTACATGCCCCGGAAGCTGTTACTATTGTGTAACCTGTTACTACATGCCTCGGAGGCTGTTCCTATTGTGTTGCCTGTTACAACATGCCCTGTTGTAGTTGTTAATCTTTAAACATGTTCCAACGCATTCTAACTCGAAGTAAATTAAATGCTGTCAGTTGTTTACCACCCTACAGTTCCAGGGTTACTCTCGCATGTATCCTACTCTTGGTTTTCCTGATAACGCCATGCTCGCGGCGTGGGTCGAGTTTACCGTCATCAGGCGAGAACTTATCGAGAAACACGTCGCGTGTCTGGACACTGAGAATGATGTGGTAATGCGGGGCCTGAGAATACGCAGGAAAGGACGTCATTTCTGACACTAAGTTGGTGGCAGACTGAGTTTACAAACTCAAGGATTAAAGACCAAGTTGGTTACAGAGCAAGTTGTCAAGTTGGTTACAGAGCAAGTTTTCAAGCAGGTTGATAACCAAATATATTAGCAATTGTTCCCATCGTGTGGCCAGTTGTTTGTGGCGTGAACTAAAGCAGGACAAAGCTGGCTACATGCGGTTGATTGACCTAGACAGGATAAGGTCGCCATTGTTTATCTGTGTCAGAGCAGGATAAAGTGTTATCGTCACCGTGTGCGCCTGTGGCGAAGTCAAAGTTTGAAGCTTCACGAAAATGACTTCCTCGTGCTTTCTGTACTGACGGCGGTGGGGGAGAACTTGGCACAGCTTGGCTTGCAGTCTCGGTAAGTTTATTCACTCGTCTTTTTAAAGTCTCAATGCGGATGGCAGGCGTGCAACGGCGTGTAGAAAAGTTGTCATCGAATGTCGCTTGGGTCGCTACATAGCATCTGATGCTATTGTGATGGCTCTGACCGGCCGATAAGTTGTTCTAAAAGTGTACCGTTTAATGAGCAGACGACCTTATAAGGATGAAGACATAGGACCAGCTAGACGGTGCTGATCGGTGGCTATTTTTAGAAGTTTTGTCTAGTCCCAGTCTGTTCAGGAACGGACCGAAAGCTCGAAGATTTCGTATTTCTCTATTATCAAGAGCCCCAAATTCACGGCCGCAATGGCCGAATGAAATATCCTTGTATCTGGTAAACAGACTTAAAGCTTCGAAAGCGGCAGTTTTCCATGTCAGGGGCGATATGAACATAGAGGCTTTAATGTTATAACGGTAAATTACAGGCCATTGTTGTTGTACGTTCTTGGTGTTTCCCTTGTTTGCAGCTTGATGAATTCCGTGGTCTAGCAGGCCATGCAAAATTCAGAGTAACTACACACATGCACGCAGTTGTGAAGGTTCAGTATTTACCACAGTTGTGGAAACCATTTCCCACTCTAACAAACTTGCCTTGGGGAGCCGGGGTGGCCGAATGGTAGAGCGTTGGACTTCTAATGCTCGGGTCGTGAGTTCGATCCCGGCTGGGGCCAAATATTTGTGCTGGCTTTTTCATCGTTGCCCCGTCTTTGATATCACCCTATGTGGTGGAAAAGGACGTTAAGCCCCCAAACACCCACCCAACGCGCTCAAACTTGCCTTTCCATCATGCTAGTCTGGCTACGAATCTCATCTGACTTTCTAACACGGCTTTACGCGTAGTTTTCTGTTCGTTTTCGTTTCAATCAGTGGAGTAGTCAGCCACGTTTCACGTGTATCCAAATCGTAGGACTTTTATTCAGGGCTTTGAATTATGGTAGGAGCAAAACGCAAATGTAGAGGGTGTTTTGTGTGTTTGTTTGTTCTAATATAATGGTTTAATTTTGTCACCACGCTATCATGGGCAGCGAAAATTCACATTGTGTGTTATTTTTCCGGTTCGGGTTGAAATTGATGCTCCTCTTTTCGACTGAGGAAGTGTTAAATTTCTAGCTGATTAATCATCGAGACACGGCCTCGGTCTTTACTTCCGCGCCAGTGTGTGTGTGTGTGTGTGTGTGTGTGTGTGTGTGTGTGTGTGTGTGTGTGTGTGTGTGTGACTCTCTCTCTCTCTCTCTCTCTCTCTCTCTCTCTCTCTCTCTCTCTCTCTCTCTCTCTCTCTCTCTCTGTGAGAGAGAGAAGAGAGAGAGGGTGAGTGGGTGGGTGTTTAACGTCTTTTTCCACCACATACGGGTGATATCAAAGACGGGGCAACGATGAAAAGGCCAGCACAAATATTTGGCCCCAGCCGGGATCGAACTCGCTACCCGAGCTTTAGAAGTCCAACGCTCTACCATTCGACCATCCCGGCTCCCCGAGAGGAGAGAGAGAGAGGAGAGACAGAGACTCTCTCTCTCTCTCTCTCTCTCTCTCTGAAAAGAAGAAAGGTGATCGCAATGTTCCTGGTAACTACCGTGGCATTTCTCTGCTTAGTTCAGTAAGCAAGTTGTTCACGTACATCATAAACGGAAGACTGACGGAGTGGTCAGAGAGTAACAGCGTTATTACTGATGCACAGAATGGGTTCAGAAAAGGCAGATCCACAGTGGATCATATATTTACCCTCAACGCTCTTGTTGAGAAATACTTCTCTAGGAATTCCAAACTGTACGTTGCCTATATCGATTTTCTCCGTGCGTACGATTCAGTGGATCGCTAAATTCTTTGGTCGGTCCTGTTGAGAGCCGGTGTGCAGGGTAAAATGCTCCGTATGTTAAAGTCAATGTATTCCTCAGTCCAAGCATGCGTTAGAAGTGGGAATAATGTGTCAGATTTCTTTGTATGTATGCTCGGCTTGAAACAAGGATGTTTGGCGAGTCCTCTCCTGTTCTCCGTCTTTGTGAATGAATTAGCTAATGAAATAATCACCAACGGAAAACACGGGACGACTCTCCTACCCAACGAAATCGAGTTATTTATTTTGTTGTTTGCTGACGACCTGACACTGCTTGCATCAACTATTGTAGGGCTTCAAAATCAGTTAAACTCGTTGTACAATGCATCCCAGAGACTCAAGCTTACTGTTAATCTCAGCAAGTCAAAAATCATGGTGTTTCGCAAAGGGGGATATTTGTCAAACAGGGAGCGGTGGTACTTTGGGGGTAATCTTATGGAAGTTGTAAATAGTTATAAATACTTGGGTCTTACTTTTTCCACTAGACTGAGTTAATCACTTGCCTTGGATGATTTTGCTGTAAGAGCCAAGAAATGTGCTGTGGAAATCCTTTTGACACTGAAAAGGCTAGGGTGTGTATCACCAACAGTGTTTTTTAAACTTTTTGACACTCAAGTCGTTCCCCTTCTGTTGTATGCTTCAGAAGTTTGGGGATATCAAATGTATACCCAGATTGAAAGAGTGCATCTTTTAGCGTGTAAAATGTTTCTTGGTGTATCTACTGGAACGCCTAACAATATCGTCTATAGCGAACTCGGTCGTCACCCACTGCATATTCTGACAAAAACAAGGTGTATAAAATACTGGCTAACACTTTGCAAACAACCCGAACACCTGTATTCTAAGAAAGCTTACCTAATGTTACTAGATATGCACGAACGTGGTAAAGAGACATGGGTCTCACACATCAAGTCTTTATTGTGCTGCAACGGTTTTGGACATGTTTGGCTGTTTGGTTGTGGTAACGAGAAATGGTTCCTGAAAGAGTTTAAGTGTAGACTCCGAGACATGTTCGCGCAGAATTGGTCCAGTTATATGGAAAGTAGCACACGGTGTGTCATGTATCATAGTTTTAAGAGCGGCCTTGAGCGTGAGAAGTACACTGAGCTGATTTATACTAGTATCTATAGAACCGCTCTCGCCCAGTTTCGAATGGGGGTTTCCCCTATAAACGCACACCGCTTCCGTTACCAACAGTCAGCTGATCGCCTTTTATGTCCAGTGTGTACTGACTGCATAGAAACTGAGCAGCACGTGCTGTTTGTATGTCCTGTCTACACGCAGCTGAGGGACAGGTTTTTGCCAGCTTTGGACCAGACTCACTTTGCCAGTATCATGAAAAGCAGTAGCGAGGCCAAGATAATCAGCTTAGCGAAATTCTTGTTTTTCGCTTTTAAACGTCGCGCCTCGTTTTTGCAAGTGTAACACGATTTATCCAGTTTTACCATTTATTCGTACTTTGTGTTATCGTGCTGTAAATGTCCCTGTTGTTCATATACATGTTCGTGCGTTCCTTTGATCACAGTATTGCTGTTTTGTTTACCCTCATGATAGCGGCCTATGGCCGGGATCAATAAAATTTGTCGAGTCGAGTCGAGTCTCTCTGTGTGTGTGTGTGTGTGTGTGTGTGTGTGTGTGTGTGTGTGTGTGTGTGTCCCTAATGCAAGGTTCGTGTACAGCGTGTAAGTGTGAGTCAGTACAGACGTAGATAACATAGCTGAGTGTCCAACATGAGCTCACAGCTCGACAATCCCACATAGACATGCACGCTGATAACAACACACAGGTCACCTCCTTCGTTATCGTATGTCGGCTGACGATGACACGTCTTTGACCTTGACCCTTTTATTAAACTCACTTATGCCCAAAGTGAGACTGTGTTGTTGTTCGCCGTCCGTCTGTATGTGACAAACTGAACCGGTCGTATTTTCTCAGGACATGTGAAAGACAGAAACACCAAACTTGACAGACTGGCAGTTTGTCGCAAGACCTCTCTGGTCATATTGTTCTGAGCTATCTCTCCTAAACTTCAAGGTCACAGAACTTCAACGTCACAGAAGTGTTTTTAATTTTTTTAACTTGAATCTGGCAAACATACCCCCCCCCCCTTCCCTCTCTCTCTCTCTCTCTCTCTCTCTCTCTCTCTCTCGTGTCTTGTGACCTTCACCTTAGGGGTTCACGGTCATGAGAGTTGGGAGAAAACAGCGAGGTGTCATTTTGGAAGAACATTTTTTTGCAGTTTGCAGACACTGGCCCAGCAGCCCCTGACTAGTTCTTACTTATTGTTTCTTGCTGAAATTTAATGGCGGGAAATGACGTCTGCTCCACAGCCTGATGGCCTACCACCAGCCAGCCCTACATGACGTGTTCGTCTCTACCCTGCGGCTGGGGCTGGGCGAAGCCAGTACAGTGGGGCTGACCTTACCCCCCGGGGCACTCATGTCCGGTTGCCCGGGCAACTGTTCCGGTCATGGCACGTGCCAGGATGGACAGTGTATCTGTTTGGTTAGTATACAACAACAACAACAACAGCTACAGCAACACCAACAACAGCTACAGCAACACCAACAACAGCTACAGCAACACCAACAAAGAGCAAAGAGACATTAGACCAGTGCCTGTCTTCAACACAGACTGACAGCCGAAAATTAATTTGATGACGATGACGACGGCGACGATGATGATGACGACGACGACAACGCCTATGATGATGATGATGATTATTATTATTATTATTTGATATAGCGCACAACTTCAGATTGTTCACATCGCTGAGGGAGAGGTTTTTGAAAGAACGACAAAAAAGAATAGACCCCCCCCCCCCCCCAAATTTAAAAAAAAAAAACAAAAACGTGATGGTTAATGGAGTGAAGCGCGGAAGCACCAGCCTTGTTCACCGGCTAACTGGTTACCTGTCTTCAGATTCTTAGGCCATGGGTTATTACAAAATGTCGGCCAGACTTTGTATTATCAGCGTTTACCCGTCATCATATTAAGGAGGGAGAGGTGCGGGGGAGGGGGTTGAAGGAGGGGGGGGGGGGTTCAGAGAGGAGTTTTAACAACGACTAACATCTCTGCAAGACATGGTGTGTCGGGAGGGGTCAGGTGACAGGTCCCGGATGAACTGGACACTGTGTGAAATGAGGTGACCTACTTTGCAGGTGCAGTTTTCGGGCGGCACGTGTCATGACGTCAATATCGGTTACTACATCGCCTTTGGCTCCATCTTTGTCCTTCTAGGATTCGTCGCCCTGGTTCAACTGGTGAGTACAATGTCAAAGAGTGAATAAGTAAGAGCTGGTCATGCACTGCCTTAGGCCGGCGTTCATATCTGTGCACTTGAGTAGCGAGCGTTTCTGGGTTTGTCAAGTCACGTTTCCAGTTACTGTGGCCCGAGAATTCCCGAGAAGTGGGGTTTATCTGCCAAGCGTGGTTACTATAGTCCCACCAACAAGGGTACGTGTGTTAAAGGTTTTGGATCAATCGCCACCATGCCGCGCCGACCGCATAGTACGTGCGTCAATTGCTCTTCCTTATTGGCTCCTAGTCACTGATATGTATATATATTTAAAAAATAAAATAAATAACTTGTCTGCTCTGTCTTGTTTTGTTTTATAGTGTTGTATTTTGTTGTGCTGTGCGTAGTCATTTCTTTATTTATTATTTATTTATTGTGTGATGTATTCAGGTGTTGTGTCGTGTCGTGTCGTGTCGTGTCGTGTCGTGCCGTGCCGTGCCGTGCCGTTTCGTGCCGTGTCGTGTCGTGTCGTGTCGTGTCCTGTCGTGTCGTGCTGTGTTGTGTTGTGTCGTGTTTACTTGTTTACTGAATTATTTATGTATTGCGTGATGCATTCAGCTGTTGTCCTGTCCTGTCCTGTCGTGTCCTGTCCTGTCGTGTCCTGTCTTGTCTTGTCCTCTCTTGTCTTTATTTATTTACTTATCGAATTATTTGAATATTCATTTATTGTGTGATGTATTCAGGTGGTCTGTATGCGGTATGAATATGTAAAGGAGGACAAAAGATCATGGCGGCGAGCGTGTCAGGTCACGGTGCAGAAACTTCTCTACGTTCTTGTCGTCTTTGCTACTGCCATCAGGGGAGCTTACTTCTTCACCAAGGTAAGTAACTCGTCAACTCCTTAGGTAGTTCGGAGTGCCTCAGTATTATTTGTTTCACAGAAACTGGCAATTGTGTAATTTCTTGTGAAGTCAGTCAGTGAAACAGCTTTACGTACTGTGATTGAAACTTGGAGCAGTTAGAGAGATTTTGTTGGTGGTAGTAATTTTAGGGAACAATAATGTTATCCCCCCCCCCTTCCCCCCACATACACACACACCAAACAAACACAAACACAAAATTACTTCTTTTTTTTTTAAATGCTAAATAGACGCATGTGCAAGGGTACTGCACTCGTGTTGTTTCATACGTGTTTATCGTTCTTGACCATTGACTAACCCTGAAGATGGCGCTCTTTGTCCAGCTGCAGTTATGCGATGACGTGGCGTCCGGCCTGTGGTCGGCCTATTTTCCCATCATCATTACCGGCTTCTCACTTATCGTCTGCTTCTGGGCCGAGGTATGGTACTATATATATACTGTTCTATAGCATTGTGTTTACGGCAACAACCGTGAAAGTATATGTGGTCGTTACACACAAATTGCCGTTTAGGTGATACGTGCTTAGATCATAAAAGTGTTTCGTTTTAGGAGAAGCATTGATTGATTGATTGATTGATTGATTTAGCATCAGTTCGGGGATTGGAGGGTTAGCCTAGTGATGAAAGATCTGATTTGCAATACTGTTCGGTTGCAGCCAACAAGAACACAGAACACTCTCTCTCTCTCTCTCTCTCTCTCTCTCTCTCTCTCTCTCTCTCTCTCTCTCTCTCACACACACACACACACACACACACACACACACACACACACACACACACACACACACACACACAGAGCGACAGTGACCTAATTGTTCGTTTTGCACGTGTAACACAGGCGTTCCACATCAGCGGGTCCCCGACGGGCGAGCGTCAGTTCCTGAGCAAGTCCACCATGTTCTTCATCGCTTTCAACGTTCTGCAGTACCTTCTGCTGGCCGCACAACTCATCGTGTCCGAGACAGTCAAGGATCCGTCTGCCAAGGTCATCATCATCATCATCATCATCATCATCATCATCGCCACTACCACCACCATTCAATTCAATTCTATTCAAGTCAAAATACTTTATTGTCTGGTTAAGAGATAATCTAAAACAGAAACTTTTCTTTGGCTTCACATTATGCACTGTCACGTATAAAAATAAAAGTACAGTAGAACCTCTTTTGGGTGACCACCCCTTTGAGAGACCACCTGCCTGTGCAGACCAATGTTACAATGATACTGGGTTGCACTTCTTCACTGTCTGAAACTTCTTTTGGGTGGCCACCTCTCTTTTAAGACCACTCTTATCTGGCCAAAGGAGTGGTCGCCCAAAAGAAGTTGTACTGTAATATACAGTCATTATGGATGTTGTTATAAGAGATAAAAGTAAAATAGAGAGTTGAGATCAAACGATCACAATCAATTACAAACCAATGATTATGCATACAGTCAAACTCTGGAATTGTTTTGTCAAGAAAACAACTCTCTCTCTCTCTCTCTCTCTCTCTCTCTCTCTCTCTCTCTCTCTCTCTCTCTCTCTCTCTCTTGCTTGCGCGGCGTTAACCCCTAAATAACCTCTCTCTCTCTCTCTCTCTCTCTCTCTCTCTGTGAATGCGTTTGGACCTGATGGAAGGTTTTCTTTATGGTTTTGTTTTCTGTAGTTAGTGCATAATTTTCTCTTTTGGATTTGTCTTTTTAAATTTGTTCCTATTTTAATATGACTTTTTTTTAGTAGATAGTCTCTGTAGTATTAGCAACGGCATGTTTGCAAACTGGCGAATTTGTCAAAACTTTTACCGTTGATAAATAAAGTTTCATCATCATCATCATCATCATCATCATCTCTCTCTCTCTCTCTCTCTCTCTCTCTCTCTCAAAACATACATGTTTTGCAATATTAGAGACGACTGTAAATTTCTTACTTGGCATACAGCCAGTATCATCAGCACATGCCACGTATGTTTTGATTTGTTTATCGTGTGTATTTTTCTCTCCTGTATTTCCCTTACATAGTTTATACTTTTCTTTTACTTTTTTATTGTTTGTTTGCTTGTTTTGATTTTTTTCTCAATACCCTTTAATGTAGAATAGCAGGACAGCATGTAAGATAGGCAGCAATGCCTAAATGCTCTATCCTGAATAAAAAACGTTTCATCATCATCATCTCTCACACACACACACACAAACACACACACACACACACACACACACACACACATAAACATAATCATCATCATCATTATTGTCATCTTCCTTCTATGAGGGGAGCCGGGGTGGTCGAATGGTGGAGCGTTGGACTTCTAATGCTCGGGTCGTGATCCCGGCTGGGGCCAAATATTTGTGCTGGCTTTTTCATCGTTGCCCCGTCTTTGATATCACCCGTATGTGGTGGAAAAGGACGTTAAACCCCCACCCATCCACCCTCCTTCGATAAAAGTATAGGTGGTTTTAGTGAGCACTTCTCCAACATTCTTGTTGACAAAGTCGTGAAGTTTCGTGGAACTAGCATGAAAACTGCCTGAGCTACGGACGTTTGAATGACAGTGTGGGTGCGTTTGTACCCACGACGTACGGCGAAGGTTAAATTAATTTAATTACTACATGGTGCGTGTTTGTCTAATTGTGTCCAGGCACTGGTGCTACGCGTGTGTAATGGCGGCTTCGCTCTTCTCATGATCATCGTCGTCGTCTTCTTCCTCATCTACGGCGTGGAGGTCTACTTCAAGGTCAGTTTTAACATCGACCTTGAACCCTTCCCACGCCGACCTCGACCCAACCCGTCGTCGACTTTGACGGCTAGTTCGGCCTTGAACTTTTCCACATTGACCTTCCCCAATTTACCTTGCCACATCGGCCCTGATCCCTTTCACATTGACCTCGGCCTCTTTCCGACCTTGACCTTCATCCATGTTAACCTTGAGCTATTCTTTCGTTGAATTTGACAATCTCAGTGTTACTATGAAGTACCGGTTGTTTGGCCAGACATTAGCTGCTTTTGGTTTTTGAGTGTGTGTGTGTGTGTGTGTGTGTGTGTGTGTGTGTGTGTGTGTGTGTGTGTGTGTGTGTGTGTGTGTGTGGGTTTTTTTTAAGAGACAAACATGCAAATATTCATACAATTCATTTCGATTGATTCTGCAACAACGATTCCGTCATTCACAAGTGCCACCTATATGACAAAAAACCCGAAAAAGTGGCACCTTTCTTTTCATATTTGAAGAGTATTCTGTGGGTAGCACTCCGTGGTTTCTCCGGTAGCCATCTTGTTTACTCCCCGTGTGTGTTGTGGCCCTATGCAGGTACACGGCGCGTTCCGGGGGTCAGAGAGCGGGCTGGACACCTGGCAGTTACACATGTCCCGTATCGGGCTGGTGGCCCAGGCGGCGCTGCAGCTCATCACCGCCCTCTTTCTGGTGGCTGACGTCACTTCCGACATCTGGAGGGACAAGTAAGTGCATTGTCTCCCATACTCGGCAGACTAGGACAGAGCATCAGGGGCTGGATGCACAAACGGAGACTAAGGCATGGTTACGACTATTTAAAGGACTTAACGGTAATACACGCTGACAATAGACGACTCCACTCCTGTCAGTCGAAGGGGGCGAGCCCCCAGAATTCAGCCAATCGCTTGCTGCGGCTTAATGGGCACAACACGTGGCATGGTCTGGCAAACTTTCTTGCCGGACACTACGAAGAGGGAAGCACGTGTAGTTTGATTTGACTCAACCGTGGAAAGCAAGCAGTTAGCATAGTGACATCATTTGTGGATAAAGACCATTACGTCAGTCTCTTTCATCTTGAGGTCACCCCTATTTACCATAAAATGACGTCATGGACGTACATGCGTGTTGCCAATACAGGGCAGAAGAAAGGGGTGGGGCTTTGGTCTCGCGGATTGACGAGTGGAGTCGTCTATAGTCCCGGCGTCATAAGTCATAGACTAGTGGGTAAGTCTCAGACTAGTTTGGCCTCTTTTCATGCATCCGACCCTTGGCGATCAACTTCTCATCCGGCGTGTAGCCTCGATGGCTTAGTGCTGAGTCAGCGGTAAACAGTTTTGGTAGAGATGGTTCAGCACTGGTGTAGGCGCTCAGTATTTCTATGTGATCATCGCCATTACTGACTGAAATCCCTTTTTTTTTCTTTTTTTTGTGTTTTTGGAAACCTATCGTGACTGAAATTCCGTTTTGTTGAGCTAACCAGATAGCAACCCAGAGATAAGTGCCACATTCATATTTTTACATTTACAGTGCTAGGAGAGGCCACCAAATGCTTTCAAAATTGCTAAAAATGTGTGTTTGGCTGAGTATTTCACTCAATTTTAACTGTCTCTGTCTATCCTTTATCATTTCTACTCAGTCGTGTTGTGTGTGTGTGTGTGTGTGTGTGTGTGTGTGTGTGTGTGTGTGTGTGTGTGTGTGTGTGTGTGCTCTTTTACTTTTTAGTTGTTCTTACGTAGTGTACACTGAGTGATTTTTTTTTTTTTTTTTTTAGAATGTAAGGCGCCTAGTGGCGCCCTATAATTATTATTATTATTATTATTATTACTTGTGGAACCGCCATTGCTTCTGCACCTCCACCTAGGTTTCAGTCTTTTCAAAATTTAAGAGTGTCACGTATGTATCACTGTGATAGCCAGTGAATTCCATCTAGCCCAGCGTTCTGTATGTGTCCTAGTGTAGACTGTAATATACTAATGATGCCAGTAGAATGCTTGTTGTTCATTGTCTACCTGGGTGTTCTTCTCGCCAGACTGCCGGTTCTGAGTCTCAATTTCTACGACATCGGCTTCAGGGTTGTGGAGTTTGGTGTGGCGCTCTGGTTCCCGTGTGTACTGTGGAACTGTGGACAGTAAGGCTCTGTCAGTC
Source organism: Batillaria attramentaria (assembly GCA_018292915.2). Classification (NCBI taxonomy): domain Eukaryota; kingdom Metazoa; phylum Mollusca; class Gastropoda; family Batillariidae; genus Batillaria; species Batillaria attramentaria. Next base: position 254,485 of record JACVVK020000165.1, read on the forward strand.
TGTGTGTGTGTGTGTGGTGTGTGTGTGTGTGTAGTGGTGGTGGTGGTAGTGGTGGTGGTGGTGTGTGTGTGTGTGTGTGTGTGTGTGTGTGTGTGTGTGTGTAGTGTCTTCGTGATGCCGCTGTTGTATGAGACCAATTACACACACACACACACACACACACACACACACACACACACACACACACACACACACGCAGCACCTTTTTCCTTGTCAAAACAGTATGTTTTCACGGTTGACTTGACTGTGAGTGTGTGTGTGTTCAGGGCCGGATAAGCCCCCCCCCCCGCCCCCGTCCCCGCCCCGAAACAACAGCAGAGCACAAATATGCAAAAATAGCCCCCTCCGCCCCTCCCCTCCCCCTCCCAAGTAACTGATCCGGATCTTGTGTGTGTGCGTAAGGAGAGTCAATCGACTTTTAATCGCCAACCCTAATCTACAGTGCCCATATCAACAGTAGCTTGTAAAATACAACGTTACCGTGCGGCCAGAAGGCGTGTGTGCCTCACGGGTACAAGTGGTTCTTCTCTTACTTGCAGGCCTGAGGAGTTGTGGGTTCTGAACCCCAAACGCATCTTCCGATCCTTCCAGTTTCACCGTGGCCGCCAGCAGAAGAGTGCGGAGGGAGGGGGCGTGGACGGGGAGGAGGGGGAGGGGGACCGGATACAAGCCGTGCCAGGGTCACCACAGTACAACACCTTCCTGACGGGTAGGTTGGTCGGTTGGTTGGTTGGTTGGTTTGTCTGTCTGCTTGTTGGTCTGTCGGTTGTCTGTCTGTTTGTTGTGTGCTTGAAGGTTTGTAGTCATGCTGTAGCGCAGTTTGCTGTCTAAGGTGTGTGTGTGTGTGTGTGTGTGTGTGTGTGTGTGTGTGTGTGTGTGTGTGTGTGTGTGAAAGAGAGGGAGAACGAAGTGTGTGTGTGTGTGTGTGTGTGTGTGTGTGTGTGTGTGTGTGTGTGTGTGTGTGTGTGTGTGTGTGTGTGTGACAGAGAGAGAGAGAGAGAGAACGAACAACTTTGCTTTTGTAATATTTGCTTTGACAAAATGATAAGAATAAGAGTGTGCGTGCGTGCGTGCGTGTGTGTGTGTGTGTGTGTGTGTGTGTGTGTGATATCAGACGCCAGTTCCGTCAAGTTGGACTGTTGGATCTGTTACGACCCGGAGAGGCGAGATGCTGGCCCCCTCATCCAGCCCTGTATGTGTAAAGGGGACGTGGCCACAGTCCACCACGACTGTCTCAAGAGATGGTTGGTCGAGGTAACTGTCCATCACCCTACAGCTGTCAATTTCTGCACGCATATATAAGTAGACCACGACTGTTTTAAGAGATGGTTGGTCAAGATAACTGTCTATCATCCTACAGCTGTCAATTTCTGCACGCATATATAAGTAGCTAGGCGTGGCTACATTTCACCACGACTGTCTCAAGAGATGGTTGGTCAAGATAACTGTCTATCATCCTACAGCTGTCAATTTCTGCACGCATATATAAGGATCTATGCGTGGCCACAGTCCACCACGACTGTCTCAAGAGATCGTTGGTCGAACTAACTGCCCATCATTCTACAAGTGTCAATTTCTAGACGCATAATTAATCAGCTAGGCGTGGCTACAGTCCACTACGATCAAGAATTGATCGCGACAACTCTCCAGGGCCTGCATGTAAAACTCGAGGTTAATTTAACCCACGGCTACCGGCCTTACCCAGATTAGGACAAAAGAAACCCAAAAACAAAATTAAACAGAAAAAGGAAGCAAAGAAAGGAAGAAGAAATCCTTCCCTAACGGCTTAGGCACCATTTTGGACCCGCTTCCTGTTTAAAAAACAAGAGAAAATTTAACCCTAGAGCTAGTTAAGTTCGAGGTTAGACTTTAACCCTGGGCTAAAATCCGTAACCTCGACTTTTACATGCGGGCCCAGTATTCTAGAAGTGTCAAATTCTGAACGCATATCTAGGTGGGTGGGTGTGGGTGTCTGGGGGTTTAACGTTCTTTTCCACCACATACGGGTGATATCAAAGACGGGGCAACGATGAAAACGCCAGCACAAATATTTGGCCCCAACCGGGATGCGAACTCGCGACCCGAGCATTAGAAGTCCAACGCTCCTAGTCTACCATTCGGCCACCCCGGCTCTCCGATTGGTTGAGGTAAATGTCCGTCATTCTACAGGTGTCAATTTCGTGAAATATCTAGGCGTGGCTACTACGACTGTTGGAAGAGGTGATCGATTGGTCGAGATAAATCTGTCCATCATTCTTCAGGTGTCAGTTTCTGGGCGCATGATTAGCTTGGGACTTTAGTAAAACACAACGAAACAAAAAGTGAAGAAATAAAGTATTGATAAATAGATAAAGAAATAAATACACTTGTCAAAATCAGTTAAACAAAATTCAAAAAGTAATGAACTGTGCCGCCCGTCTTATCTTCAAAACACCAAAGCGCCAACATGTCTCTCCTCTCCTATCTGATCTGCACTGGCTGTCCATCCAAAACAGAATTCATTATAAACTTGCCACTCTCTGCTACAACATTATCTCAGGTTCTGCTCCCCCCTATCTGTCCGCTCTCATTCAGCTCTACACACCATCCCGCAACCTCCGTTCTTCCTCTGACACCCGTCTTCTCCGTATTCCCATCCGCCGGAAAAAGTTTCAGGGCCAGCGTGCGTTTTCATACATTGGTCCTGTAGTTTGGAACGGGCTCCCCTCTCACATCCGCCATGCTCAGTCGTTAGCAGTCTTTAAATCTCAACTTAAAACAATCTTTTCTCCATGCAGTAGAACCAACCCCCCCCCCCCCCCCCCTCCATCTCTGCATGCCACCTGCAAAAAAAATCAGTGTGTGTGTGTGTGTGTGTGTGTGTGTGTGTGTGTGTGTGTGTGTTGTAAGTTATATACGCTGTTTTTATGTTATGTTTATGTACGCGCCCTGAGCTCTTGCGAGATGGGGCGCCACAAATACCCTTTATTATTATTATTATTATTATTATTATTGTCGTAACAGTCACACTTTTCGT
>JACVVK020000165.1:262500-272500 GCA_018292915.2 Batillaria attramentaria
TCTCTAGTAAACTGGCGATAATGGTAGTAGGCTCCCTTGCTTCCACCGGACGCACAAATGATCGTCTGCAAATCTCTTAGAACGTTTATTGTATTTTTAAACCAATGGGGACACTGGAACACTGGACAGTAACATCTGATGCAGATGATTTGGGGTGGGGTTTTGTTATTGTCTTTTTTTTTATCTTGGTTATCTGTCCTCTTGAAGTTCCTCATCTGAAGATGTTATCACGAAATACGTATACCTAGGTTTCGACTGACAACCTCTTCGAACTTTCGAGTTAGCTGTGGCAGTCCTCGAGAAATCGTAAAGAAAATGAAAAGGGTCGCTCATACTACTTCCGTGCTATCACATAGGTCTACATCATCTTATAGCGTCTGACCTTGAACTTGTCAAGCAGTGTAGAGGCATCACGACCCCCCGTCACGTTGAAGACAAGCGAGCGACATACTCCGCCGCTGAAACGACAAATCTCAATGTGAAAACGTACAATCAAATTCATCGAGACTGGTTAAGTTACTCCTGCAACGACTGAGCTTTGCCGTAATTTTGACTTCAAAATCACCCGTTTAAAATCATCGGAATTACCTTTAGCGAACGTTCACTGGAGGCGAAAAAAAAATACGAGGAGTAATGTGGAAGTGCGCTGTGTATTATACAAGAGAGAGATTGAGTGTTGCCAGTAAGTGTTCCTAATTTTCAGGAAGCTGCAGGAAACAGCTCCCTTGTCCATTCGCTTTTGCCCCCTTCACACTCGCCCTCCTCCTAAGACACTTTGACGCGAAGTTACTGAAAAGACAATTATAGACAGCATTTTCTCGCTGAACGGGTCGGCTCGAAACTTTGATTTACTAAATACCTGTTCTTGTGCCCCAGTTGGTCAGCCTCCCTCTCAGCTGCCTCTTTGAACCACTGCGCGCACGCCTGTCAGAAAGTACACAAATGGCCCCAGATATACTCAGCCATCAATAGTTACATGCATGTTTAATTATCATCACGGCTGGTTTGCTATTATTTGGGTCACTTTTCTTTTCAGGCGGTCGTGCCAGCATTTGTATATGCACGAAAACACGTCTTTCGTGCTTACTTTGGTCACAACGTGTTATTCGATCCGTAAACTGTCGGAAACATCACGAAAACTAGCACATAAATTATATCAGATTTGTGTGTGCCTTCGATATTTTCACAACACCTACAGGAATGATTTGATTTTTTTATCTTTGTCACTTTTTTTTCATACCTCAATACTGTCTGGAGTGTGTGCTCCATCCAGGTAGTAGGTAACGCCTGGTCTACAGATCGTCTGGTAGCGGCCATCCCACCGACAACTGGACAGACCTGTTTTACAGCAACCAGGAACATGATTAAACTGAAGAACTATGTTTGCATTGAATGGGGGTGTTTGGGGGATTGGAGGGGGGGGGGCGTATGCCACTTACGAAACCCTACGACTGTTTGCCGAAAGAAGAGATGGTCTGAGAATGCAGAACGCACCTTGCTTTTCTTGCACGATCGCACGATTTGCTATAAATAGACCAGCACAATCAGTCGTTTAGGGCCAGATTGGAGCAATATTACTGCCACGAGAAATGTAGTGAGAAAAGTCTTACACACACACACACACACACACACACACACACACACACACACACACACACACACACACACACACACAAATAGCAAAATCACTACCGTCGATAAAGAAGCTGGGCAGATCTTGTAGACTGGTGTGATTGTCTGACACACATTTCACGTCGACCGGGTCACTCACATGTGTCATCCAATTCTCCATTGCTGTGGTAAACAAAACGAGAACCAAAACGTTGACTCATCTTGGATTCCCTATTTACAGACTTTAACAGTCATGTCGTAGCTTCGTAGGGTTACTATTACAGAGTCTAACAAGTCTTAGCTTCTTCGGTTCACTGTTACAGAGTCTAATATGTGTTAGCTTCTTAGGTTCACAATTACAGAGTCTAACATGTCTTAGGTTCACTTTTACAGAGTCCAACATTCTATTCTAGTCCCAGCCAAGGCAAGCGGGATTTTTCCTACCTAGGTCGGCTCCTACCCAGAGCGGGTGTGCTATGGGCCCAGTGGGGAGGTTGTTGCCACAAAGCAGAGATTCACCAACTAAACGGGTGCGACTTTGGGGGTGCTTCCCTTGGTATGACACGTCTTATGATGTGGATGATTACACGGCCGGCACCGCAGTTCCCGGGCCTGGTTAACGTCGGGATATTTATGACAGGAAGCGTGGAATGCGGCCCTTGTCCCGCAGCCCCATGCCACATGGACCTCCATGGCAACATCTTATCATCATCCTCATCTCCACCATCATGCATAATAAAAATTGCCCCAGCTTTCGAGTCCTCCGTTAAGTCCACCCATGACCTGGGAGGAACACCACTGGAGATGGCAAAAAGTTGGGGCAGCAAAAAAATTAAAAGTTTCGAGGGCCGCTCGAAACAGGCAAATAAAGTAGGGTTTTACATCCAGTCCGTGTCGGGTATCGATCATAGACCGACTCATTCTCGGAGTCAGTGTCCGATTTCTTTCTTACCAAAGCGGGCGTATGTTCTATCATTACTGTGCCACAGTTGACAATATTCAGGACAAATGTCCTGTAGTTTTACGGCCAGTCACGACATTTCTTCTGTTATAGTTCTCGCGGATATGGGGGCCTTGTGAAGTGATGAGAGTAGTATTACTACAACTCCTTTTTTATTTCTTTTTTTATTTCTTTTTTTTTTCTTTCTTTTTTTTTCTTTTTTTTCTTTTTTTTTTCTTTTTTGCTGCCCCAACTCTTTGCCAGTTCCAGTGGTGTTCCTCCCACGTCATGGGTGGAATCCACGGAGGGCTCGGAAGCTGGGGCAATTTTTATTAGCATAATGATGGAGATGAGGATTATGGTAAGATGATGCTATGGAGGTCCGTGTGGTTTGGGACTGCGGGACAGGGCCGCATTCCACGCTTCCTGTCATAAATATCCCGGCATTAACCAGGCCCGGGAACTACGGCACCTGCGGTGCGGGCCGTGTAATCATCCACATCATAAGACGTGTCATACCAAGGGAAGCACCCCCAAAGTCGCACCCGTGAAGTGGGTGAATCTCGGCTGTGTGGCAACAGCCTCCCCATTGGGCCCATAGCACACCCGCTCTGGGTAGGAGCCGACCTAGGTAATAAAAATCCCGCTTGCCTCGGCTGGGACTCGAACTCGGGTCTCCCGGTCCATGGTCCGAAGTGCTAACCACTAGACTAAGGGGACCGGTTTACAACTACTTTTTTATCCTTCGTTTGTAGACCACAAATTAGGACATTTACATTTACAAACTGAACAAAACGAAACCAAACGGTGGTGCTTCTAAAATTACTATTAGCCCTCACTATTTGCGCGGGTTTGCAGCCAGACTTGACACAGTTGAACGGCCAAAGCAGCATTGTATCTCTGTCTGTCCCCAGCGATTCCCAGCGGAAGTCCTCCTGGTAGGCCTGTGGAGGCGAGTGGCTGGGCCACATACAGTCGACACTGCAATCAAAGACAATGATTTTAATGTTTAAAAATTCAATAATACACTGATTTCATACACCAGGAGTCCGTCCGAAACCGAGATGTAATCACAGAAGGGAAGTTAAAACAAACACGGGCTATGGAGCGGGAGAGGGTTAATGAAAGATTTAGACCCAAGTATGGATGGATATGCAAGTCAATAACAAACTCAACTTTGGGGATGCTATCTTAATCGCACAAAAATGGTCAGAAAGTGTCATTTTCCTCCAAAATATTCTTGGCCAAAGTATGCATGCATGCGATCGTATGCGATGACTAAAATTGTACGTCTGGAACTAAATGTACGCTCACGACCATAAAAACTGCGACAAACCTTTCGTTGTGTATTTATGAATAAGCCAATTGCTGTTTTTGTCTGTACGCCAAAAGAAAGTCCTCTCATTTATCACGTTGTTTAAGTTTGCCACTGAATACACTCTAAGTGAGAACCATCTTTTGTCTGCCGAGAATTCCTTGCCCCAGAAGACAAAAGACGGCCTGATTTCTGAAATGGCAAGTTAGTCGCATTTGAACAAATGCAAGTTCTTGTGCAGCAGGCATGAAAATATAGAAAATCGCCGTCAGGAGAGGTTACAAATGTTCACTGAGCTTAGATCAATACCCCTTTCTCCTCTGCACGTTTCAAGATGACGTCCATGGCGGAGTTCGTGGACTGGGGAACAGTGATTGCTGGCACACCGCTCTGCACACACACACACACACACACACACACACACACACACACACACACACACACACACAGCTTTTGATTGATTTCTTTTTAATTGTACAAAGAGGTTGTAAATAAGAGAGGCAGACACGCATCACCAATGCAACCTTCAATAGCAGCTGAACCTTTTGCTAGTTATTTGTCTATCTGGCCGTCAGTTATTGCAAAAGCCTGGGTAACCCCAGGCATATGAGAGCGAACTATACGAATTAACCTGCATCAAATACTGAGCTTAGTTGCCTCCCTTGAGCTGCCTTGGCTACGGTGGCGTAGGGTGGTTTTCCAACAAAGCCCTGTGACCTTGCCCCTGTTCAAGGTTAATCAAAACAATTAGGCTCCTTTGGAGCCTTATAATGAAGACGCATCCAAAAGAGTGTTGATTGGGCCACTCGTTCTTCAGATATTTTGCAGAAATACACACACGCGCGCGCGCGCACGCACACACACACACACACACACACACACACACACACACACACACACACACACACACACACACACACACACACACACACACACACGTGTATGCAGTGATCGCAATAACCACCTTTTCCCACTTCGTGGGTAGGGGCTGAATAAGAACAAGAATAATAACCACAGCAAAAATGGCCACCTTAAAAATGCCCGCCTTTTGCCAATGCGATTTTGTCGAGTGTGTCCCCCAGCAGATTGGTGTGGTCAAGGTCAAGAGACGTAACTCCGCACACCACCGGCCTCTGCACCACGTTGGTGCTGTCATACTCTCCCCCTATCCCGACCTCCAGGATGGCCACATTCACCGCCTCCCTCACGAACACGTAAAGGGACATCACTGTCATGAAACTGAAGTAGAACGGCATGTCCCCGGAGTAATCGTCCTGCAACAGATCGAGTGACGTCGTGTTGGTGACTCATTTACGATTATCACTGCAATTACTTAAGGAAGGTTTTCCTGGGACGAACTCGGCACCCTTACTACACAGGAATACTCTATCAGGCGACCACTCGGTAAAATTTCAGCAACTAAGAAACGCCAAAGGAAACGGCCCCCGTAGTGTAGTGGTTAGCGCTTCGGACCATGGACCGCGTAAACCTTGATCGACTCCCAGCCGAAGCAAGGATGTTTCCCACCTAGGTCGGCTCCTACCCAGAACGGGTGTGCTATGGGTCCAGTGGGTAGGCTGTTGCCACACAGCCGAGATTCACCCACTTCACGGGTGCGACTTTCAAGGTGCTTCCCATGATGTGGGCGATTACACGGCCGGTATCACAGGTGCCGTAGTTCCCAGGCCTGGTTGACGCCGGGATATTTATGAAATTATGACAGGAAACGCGGAATGCTGCCCTGATACGCAGTTTCAAACCACATGGACCTCCATAGCACCATCATATCACCATCCTCATCATATGTAATAATAATTTCCAGCTTCCAAATCCTCCATGGATTTCATCCATGACCTGGGCGAAATGCCGCTGGAAATGGTGAAGAGCTGGGGCAGAGCCGTATTAAACCGGGGGGAGGGGGGGGGGAGAGAGAGAGAGAGATGTACCTGTGTGCGGTTCAGCTTGTCATACACATCCCAGAAATATTTGCTGAACATGTCCTCGTCAATTGGTTGCCCGTTGATTCGGATCCGCTCGCAGACGTCAAGCAGATGTGGAGAGCTAGCAATGATCACGATTATTATAATCGTCAGTCATAATCATAAAAGCAGTATAAAGATCAATTACGGAAAAATCGAGACAATCACCGGCCCGCCGTAGTCAGTGGTTAGCACTTCGAATCATGGGCCGCGAGACCCGGGATTTTTCCTACGTAGGTCGGCTCCTACCCAGAGCGGGTGTGCTATGGGCCCAATGGGAAGGCCGTTGCCACACAGCCGAGATTCACCCACTTCACGGGTGCGACTTTAGGGGTGCTTCCCTTGTCACGACACTCTTCTGATGTGGATGATTACACGGCCCGCACCGCAGGTGCCGTAGTTCCCGGGCCTGGTTAACGCCGGGATATTTATGACAGGAAGCGCAGAATGCAGCTCTGTCAAGCAGTCCCAAACCACATGGACCTCCACAGCATCATCCTCATCCTCCTCATCATGCTTAATTAAAAATTGCCTCAATTTCCAAACCCTCCGTGGATTCCACCCCTGACCAGGGAGGAATACCACTGGAACTGGCAAAGAGGTGGGGGAAAATATCCACACACACAAACAAAAAAAAATCGAGACAATCGTATTTGAAGCTGCACAAGATGCGATGGAGGTAGAGGTCAAACAGCGATTGTCAGCATTCATCAGGACTTTTTTTTTTTACGAAAACCTTTGTGGGTAGGTGCGTGTTTGGGAGTTCAACGTCATCTTCCAACACGTATGGGTGACGTCACAGGGTAACGAAAAAAAAGCCAGCACAAATATTTGTCCCAAACCGGTATTCCAAGATAACCTTTGTATTACAGCTCAAAGGGTCTGTTTTAAATCTTACTCCGCTAGACTTGGACCATGCCAGTCACCGGGAAGGGAGGTGGAAGGTGAGGGGGGCGAGGGGGGGGGTACTGTTCGGCGATCAAGCGTCAGGTTTTCGCACATCGGTCATCAAAATGTTTTCGTTTTCACGAGCAACATATATTTTACGTGACCATTTGCCTATTATGTTCTTGAAAATGTCTTAATTTCTTTCATCACCTCCTGCATTTTGATGGTCATGTGACACCCGCAACAAACACAACACTACCTCTACGTGCAAAAGAAATAAACCAAAATCCTCTCTCTCTCTCTCTCTCTCTCTCTCTCTCTCTCTCTCTCTCTCTCTCTCTCTCTCTCTTGCTCTCTGTGAAGATTAGTTTAGCAAGGACAAGATTTAATAGAGGTCATGTTACCTAATCTTTTATCCTTGGAAAATAAAGTTCATTTGATTTCATTTCATTTCTCTCTCTCTCTCTCTCTCTCTCTCTCTCTCTCTCTCTCTCTCTCTCTCACACACACACACACACACACACACACACACACACACACACACACACACACACACACACACACACGTGTATATATATTTCTCATCGCACTCATGCAAACCGCTACTACACATCCTGTAGACATGCTTCAGTGTTGGCTCGGCTCACCTGTAGAACCCGACCTTGCCGACCTCGGGACACCGTCTCAGGATGCTCTCTACAAATGCGCACGTGCAACCCTTCCCTTTTGTCCCTGCCACGTGTATGACTGACAGCCTGTCGATTTCAGCCATCTGTATGTCAGACATGTTTTGGGGTCAACAACAAAAAATGACATTAATGGAGGGAGAGACAGACAGACAGACAGCCGGACAGACAAAATTTATTTATGGTGATAAAACGTTGGGCAATGTTTCTCTGTCCCACAAGGTGTCTTACAGGGTGCATGCCGAAAGTTATCTTCATCTTTTTATTACTTCTAGAGAAGGCGTGACTGCATGTCCGGTGTCACAGGATATTTCGGAACCGGACGAATGGGAATCATTCCGATTTATCCTGGCCCTGGTGGCAGGATTTTTCAGAACCATTCCGATTTATCCTAGGATATCCTAGGATAAATGGGAATAGGGTTAGGGTTATCCTAGGATATCCTAGGGTTATCCTAGGATAAATGGAGATGGTTCCGAAATATCCTAGGATTTTTGGGAACCGGTTCCGATTTATCCTGGTTCCGAAATATTCTACGACACCGGGCATACGCACTATCTTTCAAGACCTTTTGGCGCTGTTCGGGAAAACTGGGAAGGACGCTTTGGAAGAGCCAGGTGGGGGGGGGGGGAGGGTTAGGGCATGGGGGGGGGGGGGGCCTCGAAACGTCGCTACTAGTAATTATTTCCTCAGGCCTGGACACAGCTGTTCGACCCGTGACCATACCAGTAACTTGAACTAGCCTGCAATGACCCATACACATGATGCGTGCTTCTCTCTCACACTCACCGACAGTCCGACACGTGTCAAGTAGTCCCTCATCTGTGGGATGTGCTGTGCGGGGTCCCGACGACATTCCGCATGACTTGCGGATCGTCTCAGCGTTGGACTGGAGCGAGTTCAACTGGGCGATAGCGTCCTGTGAAAAAGAACGTGCTGTTGTAGGTGACGTCAGTTTGTGTAGCGCACGGCTTATGGCTTTCCGATCCAAATACTTATCCTAACCTCCTGACATAATATACTGATTCTCACAGATTTAGTTGAACTTTTCATTTATTGCTGTTCCTTCATTTATAATAATAATAATAATAATAATAATGAGTGTTGTATAGGCGCTTTACCCAATTTAAATGAATCGACTCAAAGCGCCGCGAACTGAACCCAACACGCACGCTCACGTGAATCCCACGTAGTCTCTCACACACTGGACATAAACACATTACAATCACGTGGTGCGAAGGGTCAGCTCAGCTATTTCAATTTAGGAATTTAGAATTGCATTTCTTTTTCAAATTTGGTGGGCTGAACATTTTCAACGCAGAGGGGGAGGAAGCCGGAGTACCCGGAGAGAACCCCCGACGATCGGCCCGAATGAACAGTGCCACATACGAGAAGGAAATATTCTTTGCCCCGAGTGGGACTCGAACCCCTGACCTCTCGCATTGGTGACTAGACCACTAGACCACCGACCGCCCCTGAATGAATACTCCTGTTCAAGTTTAACCAATCTTCACAAAATTCAGGGAAATTTAGGCGATTTGGCGTAGCGGTTAAGGGTCCGCGTGCGGATCTTGGGGTACCGGGTTCGCCTGGTGAGCAGAAAACTGGTTAGACATTTTACCTTACCAGAACGTGTCAGAATTCTCGTGCTGACTCGTTCACGGTGCTTGTCTTGCCTTCGTTTACATGTACACACATTCTAATATCAAGTGTGCGCGTCAAAGGTCCTCTTCCAACGACGAAAAGGAAAGTTCCAAAATATTTGTCCAAAAATGTACTGTCAGTTAATTCGGCATGTTTCTTAGTCTCCAGTTACGCAATTTCTGCTTCCTGCGGTGAAACACTATGCGTGCGGATTCCGTTGTAAAATATGTATAGAGAAAGGCACACATTGTTTGAACACCATTATTTGGGTAAAAGCAAATCTGGACACGTGTAGCTGAGCGTCCATTTCCAAACAAATATTGTTGGAATTGACCAGAAGCCACTAGATGGAAAACAAGAACACACCATGCATGCAGAATTTTTTTTAAAGCGACGCTGTATACAAAGAGGTTTGGTGCCACTGGCCCATGACAAAATAAGCTTAACAAGAAGCCCACCTTGTAACCGCGAGTTTGTGGTGGAACGTGTTGGTCCATTCTCTCCGGGGCGACACAGTTGTACTTTAAGCAAAAATTTCTATCGAGAAACTCGTCTGATTGCTGCTGTCTATAGATATATAGACGTATGAGTTTATGATACATCATGGCAATTTGCCAGAAACGTGTCATATCTATCTAGTAATTCGTTCGTGCAAGCATTGGTCGTGTTTACGAGCAGGATTAGTTGTCAAGGCAAACGAAGTTGCCATGTGCATTAGGTTTCAATGAGTAGATCTACGGTGTTAAGAGGTTACCGTTCACGAACAGACAGGCACCAAGACAAGGCGATCAAACATTGATTGCAGATAATAAAAAAATACTTGTACACATATAATGTCTTCGCACTCTGCACTTGTTGCCTGTGTCCTCTAGAATCCAATGTAAGACTTCAACACTTATGTACAAGCTGTCTGTACAGCTGTCTTCTTTGCTTCAGC
>JACVVK020000165.1:277500-282500 GCA_018292915.2 Batillaria attramentaria
AGCTAGTTTAGTTCGAGGTTAGACTCTAACCCAGGGCTAAAAACGCTAACCTCGACTATTACATACGGGCCCTGGTTTGTTTCAGACAGTACAAACGTCCAGTCATATTTGCTAGTAATGCTCTTCTCTAGTTTCTGTGGAGAAAAATGCTTTTTGTGTTGAGGGACACGTCGCATAACACCTTCATTGCCCACCAATTTCGTCGAGCGATTTTTTGTTGATTCCCTATTCCGGGCACCCGTATCGTGACTCGAAGTGACAGAAAGGAGCAACATTTGTCAACCAAATCATCACTTTTACCGACAAAATTAAAAAGTTTACTAGCTTACAATTGTGCACATATTTGTGAAGGTAACCAAAGGGTCCTGTCATAGATGCTGTCGAAAGAAGCCCACCACATGTACCGCTACCAAACTCGTACATGTTTGTTGTTGTTGTTGTTGTTTTTAATCTTCCCATTGGCTGTGCTGAACTTTAGCATGTTTCACATTTGAAAAATGTCATAGCATTACGATCTATGAAACGGGTGCTTTTCAAAGCCCCTGAACTCCTAAAAAATTCTTCCAGAAATCTTCTGCTTAGGTGGAGCGGAGAAAACTGGACTTTGGTGGCAGATTGGGGACTGTAGGGTTCCATGTCTTGGCCTTCCCCATAGTTTGGTTACATCAAAATGGATTCTGATCGTCATACCAAAGTTGACTCAAAGAATTTGCCGTTTCAAGAGCCAGCTTTTTGACGTCAGATTTTTCAGGGAGGCAGAGGTTAAGCTTGAAAGAGGCATGTATGATATGGCCGTTATTGTGTTCACTGCCAGCACTTGTGACAGGACTTTATGCCCACCCCACCCCCTCCCCCACCCCACCAGTTGGAAAAAAAAACAAAAAAACGCACGCCTGCTTAGCTTTGCTCCGACCACAGCGCTATTCCATATCAGGAAGACTTGTGCATGGGGGTTACCAACTGCGCGAGCATGCGCATAAGGCTTACTGGAAAGAAGCCCCGACCCACTGTATTATGACGTGAGAAAGACTTGTTGGTGCTTGTCTAAATCATAAAACAAACCTTGGCATCATTGACAACACACACACACACACACACACACACACACACACACACACACACACACACACACACACGAACAAAACAGACAAGAATAAATAAATGTGTCCCACGCTCTCAAAGATATGTTTCTTGTGCGTGCGCGCGCGCGCGCGCGCGCGCGTGTGTGTGTGTGTGTGTGTGTGTGTGTGTGTGTGTGTGTGTGTGTGTGTGCGTGTGTGTGTGTGTGTGTGTGTGTGTGAGAGAGAGAGAGAGAGAGAGAGATGAGTTCCTTGTCCAGCTGTCACTCGCTGACCCAAAACAATAAAGGCATCGAGTCTGTAACTTCCGTAGTTCCCTACAAAGCAGAGACCACTTCATTGTTTCAGCGAGCCATTATGGCACTGAATGGTGTGACATATTACAAAGGACCGTCTGACCCGGGAAAAAGAGTCAAGATTCTGATGCTGGAGAACGGAATGCAGCGGATAGGAATGCAGGTAGGACGGTGGCAATTTTCTTTGTTTCCGATTGTGTGTTTTGCTTGATTCAGTTCATGGTCGGTTGACTGGTTGTTGTTGAATAGATGTTTTAACAGCAGGCAAGCACTAAGACCAACTAGAGGAGCAAAGCCTCCTTGGCTCACTTGTGAGATGGGTCAAGGTCATTCAAAAGAGTATGTTTGTAAAGCTATCACTGTCTATCCTGAAGTAAGATGTCTCTTGTGTTCATAGTTCCTAAGAAAAAGGCAAATGGCAACATAACAGTTTTCCAAGGACAGCGTGTATCACCTTGACTTTGGGTCAAGGTCATTCAAATGAGATATGTAAGTGAAGAGCTTATCAATGACTATCTTTATGCCACGTTTGATAGCTCTAGTTTTCGCAGCTTCTGTACAAACGGTAATGTAAAATTTCATAACAGACAGCTGTATTGACCTTGACCTTGAGTCAAGTTCATTCAAACGGCTATGACTGCATAGGTCTCATTGCTGCCTATCATTGTGCCTTGTTTGGTGTCTCTGCTGTTTGTTGTTTCCAAGAAAGTGCTAACGTTAAGGTCTCCGCAAAACATTTTGAGTGGCCTTGACCTTTACTCAAGGAAATTGAATACAAGTATGCCAGTACAGGTTTTGTCAATGTCTATCATCGTACAAAGTTTGATGCCTCTGGTATCCCTAGATTTTGAGAAAATGGCAATTGTAAATTTCCAGTGAGACAGATTTGGTGACCTTGACATTTAGTCAAGGTCTTTCAAACAGTATGCATTGGAAGGTCTTACTGCTGTCTATCAGCAAGCCAGGTTTGGTGCCTCTGCCATTTATTGTTTCTGAGAAAATGTCAATGTTAAGGTTTTGGAAGCATTTCCGCAAACAGCTTGTATGGCCTTGACCTTGACTCAAAGCCACTAAATACAGGTATGTCAGTAAAGTTGTTGTCAATGTCTATCATCACGCAAAGTTTGATGTCTCTGGCTTTTCTAGATTCTGAGAAAATGCCAATGTAAAATTTCCAAACAGACAGCTTTGGTGACCTTGCACTTGGATCAAGGTCAGTCAATATGGTATGTTTTGAAAGGTCTTACGGCTGTCTATCAGCAAGCCAAGTTAGGTGCCTCTGCTATTCATTGTTTCTGAGAAAATGCCAGTATTAAGGTTTTGGAAGGTTTCCGCTAAAGAGCTTTTCTGGCCTTGACCTTGACTCAAAGTCACTGAATACAGGTATGTCAGTAAAGATGTTGTCAATGTCTATAATCATACAAAGTTTGATGTCTCTGGCTTTTCTAGATTCTGAGAAAATGCCAGTGAAAACTAGCAAACAGACAGCTTTAGTGGCCTTGACCTTGGGTCAAGGTCAATCAATATGGTATGTTTTGAAAGGTCTTATGGCTGTCTATCAGCAGGCCAAGTTTAGTGCCTCTGCTATTTGTAGATTCTGAGAAAAGGCCAATGTTAAGGTTTACTGCGGACACACAGACAGACACACACACAGACACACAGACACACAGACAGACAGACAGACACACAGACACACAGACAGACGACGGAGGGCTATTACATAGACTCACTTTGTTACACAAGTGAGCCAACAAAATGCTTCACGTGACGCAAATCAGTATCAAGTCACTAAACCATGTCAAACGTACAGACACAAGCTGTTGGAAAGATCATCTGGATTCTGTGAAGTCTGGTAAACCTGGCAATAGCGGCTTTAACACTTTCCGTGCTTCTTAAATGTGCATCATACAGGGATTGAAATGTCCGTTCAGTCTCAATGTGGAAAATACCTCGACAAGGCTGAAGCATAGTGTCCCTTCTTCACGCCGCAAAACTGGTCATTTTGTACACGGACTGATGGCAGCGTCCATTCGTTTTGAACAAAAATGGGACTTCTGGTTCTGATTACCTTCTTTACTTTGCTTCAGCTTGACGAAATTGACAAACTGTCCATTATCCACGTGGCGGGAACAAAAGGCAAAGGGTCGACGTGTGCCTACGTGGAGAAAATACTGCGGGAGCACGGGTACAAAACGGGCATTTTCAGGTAATTGTGTTCTGATCAAATTTTCTGTAGCTGTCTTATGGTTTCAACTTTTTGAGCGCTACAATTTTCAAGACCCTCGTTATTTTTTAAGACTTTACGACAAGTCGTTCTGAACTGATTTGGTGGTGTCCGGCGTCACATAACTAAAACACATTAATGCACTGACAAGGTTTGTGTTCAACTGATTGAAGCCAAAACGCAGTAGCTAGTACGTCCTCTTCCCCCCTCCCGTACTCCCTCCACGACCGACAATGTATCCCACCATGGCCCCAGGCAGCTGGTGAAGGTCGCTGACTGCATCGACCACCCTTGAAGGCTTCGTGAGGAACTCGGGTGAGCACCGCATCCGAAGTAGACAGCTGGGGGGGCACGTCACGTGGTACGACAACAACAATCTCCGTCTGAGCGCTTCGAAGACACGGGAGACGATCGTGGACTTCAGGAAAAAGAAAACCTCAGTCGACTCGCTTGTCATCAACGGTGAAACCATCGAAAGGGTCGACTGCTTCAAGTTCCACCATCTCCAGTCACCTCCGCTGGGACGAGAACACTGACAGCATCGTGAGGAAGGCCCAGCAGGCCGAAGGACACAAATACACAGGGCCTCAAAATGCCTCAATATTCTCTATTAGCCTTAGGCATCATAGTCACCCCTAAAAATGCTTCTAGAATCTAGAAACAATTACTACCATGAACAGACCATTCAAAGGCACGCACCTGACAGGGGTTTAAAAACAATTGGAATGTCTCCTTTCAGCTCAGGCCTCACTGGAGTAATGCACGTCTACTTTCTATTTAGGCCAGAGAGCCAGTTTACACAAATCCGCTTGCCTCACTTGTGTCCCACCTCTGTGCAAAAAGCCCCAGCTTCACAGGCAGTTTGACTCTTTTTGTGACCGCCTGGCATGCGCTTTGACCTACATAACACAAAAAATCACGAAAATCACCCTTTTCCATCACCAAAAAACCAAAAATCACCACAGACTAGCACACTCGCCAAACAGGGTACCTCAAATAAACACCAAACGTGACCCCACGGTCAATTTGTGTCCTTACGCCAGCTAAGACTCTGCTTCCTCCGACACGTGAAGAGGTTTGGCCTGAGACGAGAGTTGTCATCCAGTCCTATCGATCGGCCATTGATAGCAGACTTTCTCCATTTGTTTTTGGTACGGGAGCATGAACCAGTGCAAGAAGAAGAGAGTGGTGAGGACAGCATCCAGGATTGTGGGCAATGAGCTTCTCTCTCTCTCTCTCTGTCGGTCATATCTACAAAGAAAGTTCCAAGTCCCGAGTTAACAAGATCACCAGAGACATCTCACCCAGTTTGGCATCTGATTCGATGCGAAACTAATTTGCATATAATTGTAATGACATTTGATCGAACGTAATGCACACTGCACTGTTTCGCTCAGTTCG